>QXTE01000045.1:10822569-10961328 GCA_003942145.1 Platysternon megacephalum
CGGTAGCTGTCTGGAGTTGCCAGCTTCCAGATTGCAATAGCCACCCGCTTCTCCACCGGCATGGCGGCTCTCAATCTCGTGTCCTTGCGCCGCAGGGTGGGGGCGAGCTCCTCACACAGTCCCATGAAAGTGGCTTTTCTCATCCGAAAGTTCTGCAGCCACTGCTCGTCATCCCAGACTTGCAGGACGATGTGATCCCACCACTCAGTGCTTGTTTCCCGAGCCCAGAAGCGGCGTTCCACGGTGCTGAGCATGTCCGTGAATGAGACAAGCAATTTCATGTCGTACGCGTTACGTGACTCGCTATCATCGTCGGAATCCTCGTCGGACTCCTCACTGTCACTTCGGATCCTAAGGAATAGCTCGACTGCTAAACGTGACGCGAAGGCGAGACTCGTCAGCATACTCCTCAGCAGTTCGGGATCCATTTCCCGCAGAGCGAAACGGAACACACAGATCACGCTGCACAATAACCATTGAAAGATGGCGCCATATGGCGCCAAATGTGGACAGAAACACAGGGATTGCTGGGATGTGAAGCGATGCATCACGGGGCGTTGGGACAGGACCCAGAATGCCCCGCACCCTTCCCACAAGCCATGGCGCCAAAATGGGAAGAGGTGCTCTGTGGGATAGCTGTCCATAATGCGCTGCTCCCAATGCCGCTGCAAATGTGGCCACGACAGTGCGCTGGCAGCTGTCAGTGTGGACAGACTGCAGCGCGTTCCCTATTCAGCTGTACGAAGGCAGGTTTAACTCACAGTGCTGTACATCTGCCAGTGTAGCCAAGCCCTTAGTGTTCCTTGCATAACTTCTGCAGACTCTCAAGCACTGAATCCTATATCTGTACACTACTTCTGTACAATAATATATTCTACTTTTTCAAAGCTGGTAGTCTCTACCTTGGTTTAATTAGTTTGAGGCCCCAGTGGTTTCTTTTAACATGGTTATTACAGCTTAATAATGGAGTTGGGGAAATGTCTTTCTAGGTTGTCTGTGAAGCTCTACAACCTTTTTCTCCCCCTCACAAAGTGTGAATGGGGACTGGTATACAGATCTCATCTGTCTGGTGGAACTGGGAGTCCGAAAAGAGTGGTGGGTTAAAACAACGGTTTTGGGCCATGGTTATCTGTCCTCCCGTTCTTACTCTTAGGCCATGGTTAGTTATCATTTGCTGTTTTAAGCTTTTTTGAGAGCTTAGAGAAAGGGAGGAAGTGCTCCTTTGAGAAACAGGAGACCTTTTCTCATGATCAAAGAGCAAGCCAGTTGATGACTTCATATACCAAAAGTCCTGAATCTGTTAAGATTTTACCTTGATATGTTTTGCCATGTCTATCTAGCTTTAAGTTATAGATTCAGAGGCACTGAGGAATCTCAAGGCCTACCTCTGCCTTTTGGTGGATTTTTCAATGTGTTTTCCTGAAAACTTTTTCCTGCTCATCAATAAACTCACTGGCAGAAGAACTCTGTGGGTACTGTTCTAGAGTAAGCAGTTACAGACACACCACAATCTTATTGTCACCCTATTTAAGGGCAAAAAGCTTTTGATCAAGGCTGGCATGATGAAAAGATGGTCTTATCAGAGCCAAAGAAATCCCTTCTCTTCCCCCTTTTGGGATTGCTCCAACTCCCACTGGTTTCCTAACATGTACTGTTACAAGACACTGTTCTGGATATCCTACCGGCCGACTGCCTCCAGGAACAGAAGTAAGCTTGTAGAGTCTGCCAAAGTTTTCTTAACCTCAAGGAAGGAGGCTGCCTCCTTTTCTTTCCTAGGGTGCCTGTATAGTGACAGCCTGCTTGAGCCATTGGTAGTTTGAACTTGGGATCGTAGTGCTAAAAATAAAACTTATACCACTTGAGCTCAAGGAACAAGTTGCTTAGCTGGCAGCTGGTAGGAGTGACTTCCCCTGTGTTATGGACCAGCCACTTTCCTAGTATGGGTTACTCTGGGTCCTGATGCAAGGAGAGCCAGTTGTTTACAACTAAGGCTAGGGTCAGTCATATCTTGTAAATTCATCAATATAAATAGTAGCTTCTTTCCGCACTGAAGCAGCACTAAATCTACAAGCAGCAGGCAGATTTATTTCCATGAGTACATTCAACACTTCCTTAGAGCAGCTTCATTGATTTCTCTCATCCTCCACAACTTGGGTTCATGGCACTCAACCTTGGAATGTTAACTTAGTTCTAAATGCTGTCATCAACACCTGTCTTTTTTATTTTTCTTTCCCCATTTAAGTTTCTCTTCTCTCTCTCTCTTTCCCCCCCCCCCCCCCCCCCGCATAACTTTTTGCCTTCCTGAGAAGTGTGTCAGAACTCTGCTATATCTGGAATGTTACTTCTTCCATGCCCCAAGGTTAAGTCCTTATTCTACAGATAAGTGAAGAATAGTGATACTGTTGTATCCATTAGAGGGGCTAGCTAACAAAATAGATTTTGATCACCAAACACACAGCTCTATAGACCTCACATCCTTCTGAAGATTGAATTATCTCTTCATCCTACATTTCCTGGCTTCAAAGGGCCAGAAGGCTTCAAAGTCCTCACACTCCAACCCAGCCATCTGAAAACTTAGAGGCCTGTGGAGTTCTCTCTCTTTTCAAGAGGCAGAGCTTATTCTCTAAAGGCAACATCAACATCCTGAGCAGAGTCTCCATTACAAAATGGAGGGTGGCTGGTGGGGGAGGATATCGATGTAGAAATAAATTCTACGAAATAGATGTTGGTGTCTCTTTTGATGCATGCTTTGGTAGAAGGATGCTGCAGGTAGTAATGTTCCAGAAAGCTGAGTAAAATCTCTATATAACTATATCTAAATTAAGAGTTATTTAGGTTGCAAAGGTAAGCATCATAAATTAGGAAACGATAGTTTTATGGCAGAAGTTCCAAAACTGGACTGTGACTGCATCAGCAAAGGTGGTTGCAGCAATCCCCCTAGTGTGTGGAGGATGCCATTTTGCTCCACACAGCATGACCTCATGCACATGGTATGTATGAGGTCACACTGCATGGGGATGCCATTTTGCTTTACAGAATGGGATTCTCCACACAGCTTGATCTCGCATGCATCATACATGCAAGGTTATGCTGTGTGGAGAATGCACAGCATGACATCACACACGGTACACGTGCAAGGTCACACTGAATGGAGAACACCATTTTGCTCTTCAAAATGTCCGAGGATGCCATTATGCTCATCAAAATAGCGTTGTCATTGCTGCTTGGGGTCCTGAGAAGGAAATATAATTGGGTCATGTTGGCAAAAAGTTTGGGAACTGCTGTTTTGTGCTTATCTGTACAACCTTACTTCTGCTCCTTGTGCATATGCATTCTGGTAGCTGGCAGCAGGAGAAATTGGCTGCTAGTCCCATGTGCTTGCCAGAGAGAGGTCGGCTCTTTTTTCTTTGTTCACTACTCCCTCTAACTGCTGCTTAGTGTCCTCCCTCCTTGGGTGAACTCCTGCACCATACGGTGTTTCCTGAAATAGAAATAAGATGTTGGGGCCATATGCCAGGGCTGCGGTGGGAATGGAGTCTGTCCTTCTTCTCTCCTTTTCCCCCAACCCTGCTGCTACACATATTCTGGTGGTTCCCGGAAGCTTGCTGCTAATTCTGCTTTGGCTGTGGTGTGGCCCTTAGTTTTTAAGTTTCATGTGCAGTTGACTTCAGCATAGTTCAAAACTATAAGGAACTAAAGTGAGAAGGAAAATGGTGACTTTTAATCAGAACTCTTCTATTCCTGAATGGAATTTCATAGGACAAAGAAAACTGCATATAAGCTCTCAGGTTGTCATATCTGAAAGGCAGTATAGTCTTGTGGACAGAGCACTACAATGGGATTAGGGAGACCTGGGTTCTATTCCTGGCTCTGCCATTGACCTCTTCAGTGATGTTGGGGAAGTCACTTCACTGCACTATCCTTTCCTTTTCACCATCTGTACAGTGGAGATAATGTTATGAATATCCCTTTTGTGAAGTGTTTTGAGAGCTACTGATGAAAAACACTATGTAAGAGCTAGATATGTTTGTTTTATATTAATAAAATTTAAAATATTTAATGGGTCTACTTCAAGGTAATTAGGTGTTAGAGCATCTGGAAAAAAGTAACAAGAATCTATTTATAAATGAAAGTGTTAAGTAGCCTAAATATATGGGAATCTGGTAGCTGTCCATATAATATTGGTATCTAATTGTTTTTGCCTACACACTGTTCTTAAAATGCCATTGTGGGTGTGTGTACTTTCCTGCACACACACAAAAGTTTCTCATGCTTACCTGAAAAATTCCATTAGGAAAGTCCACATCTGTCCCCTCCGCCCCTACTCTTTCCTGGGGCAACATTTTAAGAAGTGGGACAAAGATTGATAGCATATGTTTTCCAACAGAGCTATCTTGTTTGGTTGTACTTTAGAAGAATGAAACTAAATCCTTCTTTTTTTTTGTTTTTGTTTTAATGTCTAGTTTAAAACATCCTTGGAGTTTCTAAAAAGTATAGATGTTACTTTGTGTGTTAGTTATTCTATGTTGGATAATATTCTAGATAGATATGTTTGTTGATAAAGAGAAATTGATGGCTGCCTAGCTGCAAATAATAATCTAATTTCACTTCTGTTTGCACATAGCAATATATTCTCAGCAATATACATATACACATGCTTTAAAAGGCCATTTTTTCCAAAGATGAAAACAAGTAATTGTAAAATAGCGAATTTTCATCTAAATGGGGTATTTGCAGTGAGGTCCCATAGAAATCTGTTCTTGGCTCAGTGCTTTTTAACGTCTTTATCAGTGATAGGGAAGAAAATATAAAAAAAATCTACGAATTGGTGGAGTAGTAAATAATGGTGTGGGGAGGCCAACTACACAAACCAACATGGATCACTTCGTACAGTGGCTCATTTAAACATGAATTTTAATACAGCCAAATGCAAGGCTGTTGTTTATTTATATAATATGAACAAATATAGGGCAGACTAGTAAAATTAGGGGTTTGCATCTGAAAAAAGTGACAGAAAAAGACAGTAAATAATCAGTTGAACATGATCTCCCACTGTGATGATATAGCTCAGAGGATGGATATATAAATGGGAATATTAACTAGGAGTAGGGTGACCAGATCACAAGAGTGAAATATCAGGACACATTGGGCGAGTGGGGGCGGCGAGGGGAAGGGATGGGGAGACGATGACGATAAACACAGGTGCACAGCCCCGACCAGAGCCATGAGGGGGGGCACACAGCCCTAGGAAGCTGCAAGAGGGGTTGTACAGCCCCTGCTGCAGCCCGCACCACAAGCCACAGGGCAAGGATTCATGGCCTCAGCTCCAGCCCCCAGTAGAAGCCATGGGGCCGGGGGCACAGGGCTCCGGCTCCAGCCCCCGGCTGAAGCTGCAGGACGGACGCAGAATCCTGGTTGCAAAGTCAGATCCAGTTGCAGGGCAGGGGAGCAAAGGGTCCCGGTTCTAGCTCTGGCTCCAGCCACAGTCACAGAGGGGAGGCCCCCAGTCCTGCCTTCAGCCCCAGCTTCAGCCACTGACAGCTGAAGCAAACTACATCACAGAGGTCTGTAATCAGTGATTCTAAATTATAGACTTAGTCGTAATACATATTTAAACATACAGATTTATTTGTACACTAAACAACCAGGGGTAAAGGGGCCGGGTTTTTTATTCAGTCAATAAATCAACTTCCCAATTTGCGTACCTCTCAGATATGCCAGAAGTCTAGTACTTCTTGGATGACTTTGCCATAGTCATGACTTGCTTCTGGGCAATCACAATGCTGTAGAAGTCCTTGCAAGTCATCCAGAAATTCATTTTGACAAGGGTTTCACTCCGCACCAAGTCTATGCTGCTTCGATTCCGGACATCAGTCCATGCACCTTTCATGATTGAAAATACACGCTCTGAGTATGCATTGCTTATGGGTATACTGAGCACGTATGACACCAGGTTTGCCATGTTCAGGAATTCAGTGCTACTGTCCTTGTTTCTCAGCACTTGAGACGAGAGTTCCCCAACTGAATAATTTCCAGGCTCCAACTCGGAGTTGATGTCTTTGATACAGTATTCATCATAGAGCTGATCAAGATCCACTGTTTTCTGAAGGTTTACAGCTGTCACGGCCGCAGACAGATCCTTGTATTCCAATACCCTATTAACTTTGATGTTCAAGCACTGGGTATTGAACAAGTAGCCAGTTGTTGAAAAATAAAATAAAATATTTTATGGAGATAGGTATATCTCCTAGAGCTGGAAGGGACCCCGAAGGGTCATCGAGTCCAGCCCCCTGCCTTCACTAGCAGGGCCAATTTTTTGCCCCAGATCCCTAAGTGGCCCCCTCAAGGATTGAACTCACAACCCTGGGTTTAGCAGGCCAATGCTCAAACCACTGAGCTATCCCTCCCCATTTCTCCAAATATAGGATCGACACATCGTAAAATTTCATGAAGTCTTTCTGGAGACATGCAGCAGTGATAGGCAGCATCTCAGTTAATGCACTTTCAACTTTGGAGCCAAAGAATATGTCATTTTTCCGTTGCTGAAGTTTAATTCTCAGAGTATTCATTATGGCATACACTTCACATGCTGTCATACTCTCATTTTCCAAACAGAGCACAGTATCATTGAAGATTTTCAGGACATTCTGGAGGAAAAACAGATGAACCTCAACTTTGCTAGGCCCCTCACCTTGTTCACCATTTTCCCTGTCTGAGAACAGCATCCATAGAAATTTTGGGCACTTCTCACTGCCCAGAGAAACAAAGTAGCACTTAACAGCCTGCCACATATTTACAAGCCTGTTTACAGCTGGGAAAAGACTCAACCAGCGCGTCGGAACATGGCGCAGTAAAGTGGCATACTCCATATCCACAAAGTCAAACGTATCCTTCAATGCTGCTACTCTCTTAGCAGAACTGCTGAAATGATTGAACATCTTAATCACCAGAGTCTCAATGTCAACTTGTAGGGTATTGCTAGCATGTTTCACGGCGTTGTGCACAACATGAGCAGGGCAGTTTGCTGGCAAGATATTTTCATTTTGTTTTTTTAAATTCTGGTACACTGATTGTCGCTTTCCATAATTCACATTTGCATTATCAGCACAGTAGGAAGACACTTTGTTTAGGTCTAGTTTGTGTGTCGCAAGTTTTTCAAGTAATGTGGTGCTTATTGCCTCTGCAGTCTCTTCGCTTTGCTCATAGAAGTCTAACGGTTTATCTTGGACCCCATGTTCAGGTGTCCAGTATCTCAGTGATAAGGGGAAAGTTTTCACATTGCCCTTGTTAGATGCATCTGTGGCAACTGAGAAATAGGGACCATCTGGCTTGCTGAGATCTTTTAAAAATTCTGTTGAGAGCGGTGACAGCACGTTTTTGATCAATGCCTCCGCTTTAGTACGGCCACAGCTGACGTGCTTCACAATCGTTGAATCTGGATACAAGGTAGGCGCCAGTTTAAGTTCAGTCACATAAGCGATAGGAGTGTTGATGGACTACTGTGTGGTAAACTTGAGTTAGCTCAGTAGCGATAACCTTGTTGTTGAAGGTTTCATTTGGCTTGCTGGAAAAAATGTGAGACCAGGGTATTGCTCTTGTGAGTCTGGGTGTTTGTCCATGATTTTTTGATTCAGCATGATGCTTAACAGACTCACCGCCATGGCAAATGCTAAATTCCTTCCTGCATGCTTTACAAAAGGCTTTTGAATCACACTCATAGGATTTCCGAATCCAGGTGTAAGTGGCTTCCCATTCTGTCCTGTATCTGCACTGTCTTTTTTGTTTTTTGGTAGTTGGCTCCACCCTTGCCGTTGCCATTTCAGGTGGGGTTTTCAGCTGAAGACCGTTAGCTAGATAGCTAGCCACTGAAAAGAACTGCGCAGTCTCTGTTATTACGTGCCCACTGTAGTTTGTCCTACGGTATGCACTGTGGTTCAGAACTGTAAACTACATATTCCTACTGTAAATTTGCATTACACCGGAAAACAACCTGAAAAACCAAAATTGCCAGTAGATAACGGATCACAATCGGGTTAATGGGACATTCCTAATCAACTAATTTTCTATTTCACTACCAAATGTAAAATTTTACCTGAATATTGGGACAAATGGCGTCCCGATTGTACATCAAGCAGATGTACGCTGCCAGATGCAATCCCTGCTTGCTAATGTGGGTAAGTGAACTGGGCAGCAGCTCAGCAGTTCTCAGCCCCAGCCTGCCCTGCGTAGAATCAGCATGTGCACAGGCAGGTGCCTCCTTTCCTTGGCTCTGCCATGAGCAAGGTGGACCGGTCTGCACACACTCTGCTGGGGAGGAGAATGCAGCCTCTGACACTTCCCTCAGGGACCTGCCGGCCATTTCCTGGGAACCGCCTCAAGTAAGCACTGCCGGGACCCACCCCTGCATTCCCTACCCCCGCCTTCAGTTGAGGTGAGCAGCAGGAAGGGCAGGGCCGGCCAGGGGAATTGGCGCAGGCATGGCATGGCCAGAGGCACACTGGTCCGGCTGGCCCTGTGCTGCCAGCATGCCCCTTCCTGTTGGGGGTGGGCCCATGCTGCGCCACACAGCTCCCCTGCCCAGTGCCCCCTGGATCCATTGTCTTGCAACCCCTGAACCCACTATGCCCAGAGCTCCCCCACAACAAATGCACAGTGTTGTGCACACCACCACCCCTACCTAGCGCCCCCACAGCCCCACCACAGCTGCCCAGCACCCCACACAGAAAACCCCCACTTGCTAGCTTCCCAATACATACAGATTTCCCCTCCCTCCCTGTGCCCTTCCCCACAGCCCCACCACCACAACTACACAATGCCCCCACACAGACCCGCCCCTGCCGAGTGTCCTGACACACACAGATCTTCCCCACTTCCCAGCACCCCCCAACAGGTCCCCACTGCCTAGCACCCCAAAACACAAACCTCCCCCTCTGCCCAGAACCCTCCACACCCTCACATCCCAGCACACACACACACACCCCCCACACACACACCTCCCAGACACTCACCATCACACCCTGCCTTCTTCCCTGGCTGCACTCACCAGCCCTGCTGGGAGGTCTCTGGCTCCTAGGGTGAGAGTAGCAAGGGAAGTCTCCAGACTCTACATGTGCTGCGCCCGCCACAAGCACGAGCTCCGTGGCTGGTGGGTCCCATTGGCCAGGAAAGGCCACACACGCAGAGCCCCCCCCATCCCCCCGAGGGACCTGCCAAGGGGCGAGGTGAGTCCCAGCGGGTGCTTACCTAGAGCGGCTCCCGGGAAGCATCCAGCAGGCAGGTCCCTCTAGCTCCTAGGGTCGCGGGTCGAGGAGGGAGGGCAGGGGACTCTCTGCCTGCTGCCTAGGGCCAGCTCCAGGCAAGAAGGAAGCAGTGCGGTGGAGCTGCCGCGGATCGTGGCTTTTTCCCCCCCACCCCTCCCGCTGCTTGGGGCGGCAAAACCCTGGAGCCGGCCCTGCTGCTGCCGCCGGCGCCTGCAAGCCCCGCCCCTGCAGCACGCGGTGGAGACCTCCTCGCCGCTTCTGTGCCTGGGGCTGCACTGCAGGCTCCTGCCGGCGGGTGGGCGCGCGCCAGGAGCTGCCCCAGGAAGAGGTGAGCAGCGGCAGCTTGCGGATGGTCCTAACCAGACGGTCCCGGTATCGGGACAAAGTGCGTCCTGACCGATGTAAGGTCGGGATGCGGGACAAGTCCCCTAAAATCAGGATTGTCCTGATAATATCAGGACGTCTGGTCACCCTAACTAGGAGTAGGGAGTTGGTAGAATCTCTGTATAGGGCACTAGTGTGATTGCTACTAAAATAGGGTGTCCAGTTTCAATGTCCACGCTTCAAAAAGGATGCTGACAAATTGGAAAGGGTTCAGAAAAAAGTTAAAAGAATTATTTGACGTCTGGAAAACATGTCTTGAGCTTCTTTAGTCTCTATTCACTTTATCTAAGAGAAGGTTAGGAGTTGACTTGAACACTGCTACAAGTACCTGTATGTGAGAGATACTTGATAGTATATGGCTTGCTTAATCTTGAAGAAAAAGGCATAATGAGATCCAATAACTGGAAGCCAAAGCTAGACAAATTTAGACTCCCACCACCTTTCCACCATACAAGTAGTCCTCCTTTTCTTCTGCTGGTGAACTGCAAGAGGGGGCAAGCTATCTCTGCTTCCCCTCACTGTCTTTCCTCTACTGCAGCTTTCCTCTTTCTATCTCCCCCCCCCCCCCCTTTTCCTTCCCCTGGGGCTCTTACCCAGCCCCAGCCTGATGAGGCAGCAGCTGTTCAAGCTTCCCCAGTCAGGGTCAGGTGGTCTACCCAGCTCCAATTCACCTCCCTTAATTGGAGCTGGGGTGACAGAGGATTGGCTAAGCAGTTTTCTGCTTAGCACCCTGTCATGAGCCCCAACAGAAGTTGTAGGCTGATGCGAAAATTGCTGGGTAAGGTTCTTTGAACTATGTTGTATAGGAGGTCAGATTAAATTATTGTAATGGTTCTTTCTGGCCTTAAACTATGAATCTATACTTATGGCAGCAGCTATGGAATTAGTCAATCTGAGGGGTTCTGCAGTGGGTAGGTTACTCCGACGATGCTAATAGTGGACAAACGTAATTCTGTCCCTCTGTGCTGCAAACAGGCTGAAGTTGCATGGTTAATTTGTGGGCCTTTCTAATGAATAAAAGGAAATTTTCAGTCAAGCATTGATAAGCTGCTCTGTTTCTAGCCCTATTGGCTTCAGTATTGGTCCTTGCACCTGTTACTGGTCCAGAACTGTTGTGTACTCGAGGCTCAATCTTAAATCTTTCAGGACATTCTTTTTTGTCACCATCAGTTCAGTTTACTAGCTACAGATAATACTTCCTTTGTTTAATAAATTTAGTTGGCTTTAAATTCAAAATATTTTGATTTCTTATGTATCTGCACACTTAAGGTAGTCTTATTTAAGTAATTTTTAAAATGCTGTCTTTGTGCATTTCCAATGGATTTTCAATTTCCTTACAAATAGAACTTGACACAAATGATGAGTTTAAAAATTAATCTGGTAAATAAGAAATACGTCAGTCACCATTTCTAACATAATACATTTATTCAGTTTCTTTACTTTTTCTTTGAGTTCTGCTAAATAAATGTAGCCCTTGTGGTTTGCAAAAAGAAGCATCGTATTTAATGTAAAGGCTATGTTTAGTTGCAAATTGTGTTTTAACAGTTACCAATGAATGAGAATCAATATTTCTTTAGGAAAATAACTAAAAAGTACAAATGGAAAACCAGATTAAAATCAATCCATCTTGTCTAAAGGTAAATTATCTGGATTCTGAGGTCTCTTTAATAGAGACATTGCCTGGTAAAAGGAGCATTGTATCCATGCATTTTTCCATGCTATTGCTGCATACTGAATTATATGATATGAATGTTCTATGTTCACTAGAGTAAATCTGTTTTTTTTATGATGATTAAACAATTCTTGTACTATAGGACCAGTGCAAAAATGTTTTCGTAGTAGCTTTCAGTGGATCTCTTGCTCCACCCCCCTAATCTCCAAAGGGAACTAATTTTTCCAGATTTAAATTTTCCATTAAGCATATTTTAATCTTAACTATTTTAGCCTTTTTTGAGTACATATAGATAATTATTGGTCATTGATTACAGTAACGTAAGCGTGCCTTTTTATTTAAAAAATTGGCTTGTCATATGTACATACGATGTTTTAAGTAAAAGTTGTTTCTCTTGATTTAGGAGGTGATAAGATTGTGGACTAAAATGTGATTAATGTTCTTTGCAGATGTTGTTTTATATGCTTCAGAGGCTTTCTGAAGTAGACAGCCTAGACTGTCTGTCTGCATTCTGTTACAGCTTTGATCCTTAATTAAAACAGTTGTACTACATTTATCATGTTCTGTTTTTAACCTCAGAAAATTCTTAACTCTGATTTTATATATATTTTATTATATTTATGTATGTGTGAGGGCAATTGTCCTAGTAAAAACCGCTATTTAGGAGAGCTTTTATGCTTCACATATTCAGCAAGTAGTAAAAAATATAGTCTTCTGCATCCCAAAAGCCTTGAGTTGAACATTCAGCTCTGTTTAGATACAGTAAAGTTATTTTTAAAGTAATAAGTGGTCACTTCAATTCTCACACACACAAAATAGTTCAAAATGTTGCCATTATATTTTTTTTGTTCCTCCTGTGCTGGTAGTATGCCTAAAGATATATTTGACTTTTGGTTCAGTCTCTGATGCTTTGGTTTCTCCCCCTCATTTGGGTCATCTATCCTTGTGTTTTTTGGGGTCAGAGCTCAGATACCACTGACCCACTTGCCTGTCACTTCTTCCAGCACCACCAAGACTGTATTTTCTAGCCCCTATTCTTGTAGTTGAGGATGACTGAACAGCACTGCCTTCAGGCTTTAACAAGGTAAAGGGGTTATACTGCAGCACTGCACATGGTGTAAGAACCTAAACAAATACAATTGTTAACATCAGATTACCTTTCCGAATTGGGGCTTGGTGTTCTGCTTCTGTAGAATTAATATTCCACCTCTATGTTGGGAAGCAAGAGACCTGGATTGAAAATGGAGTCCATGTCCCCCAACTAGCAGAACAAAACAATTTTATTCTACCCCTCTATATAAACTATCACTCTTGGTGATGCTTCATTAAATGCACTACTGTTGGAAATGTAGTTTGTCATCTTATGAAAAAAAAAATTCTTCTTTGGTTAGCTGCTTATTTAGAAATACATTTAACTTTCAAATCAGTAGCATGCAAATTCTCAATTTTAGAAAGGAACGTTCAGTACTCAAAACTAGTACTTGAACTTCATTAAGACATTGAATAGTCATGTGAAAAATTAAAACTTCACATTTATGACTGTCAAAAACTGTTAATACAAGATCATTGTAACAGTGAAAATAGTGTGTATAAAAGTGATAAAAATCTATATCAGGATGCAATATGTATAAAGTTTGTAGGATCAAATTGTTATAGGCCACTGTTTATAGTGCAGTAGCATCTAAACATCCCCATCAGTTATCAGGGCCCCATTGTGATAGATGCTATACAAACACAATGACCATCCTTGCATCTTGCCATACATACAGATTGTAAGCGCTCTGGGGCAACAGATGGCTAAGACAAATAAATGACTATTTAATTTAGAAAAGGGTATTGTAAATGCATTCAAACAAGGGAGGAGAGTTAAGGTTGCACATTCGTGCTGAACTTTGGTACTGTCTGCCTTCAGTGTTGAATCATGCAACATTAATACTGAATTAAGTTATTAATTTGCATTTATTACATATAACATTGAATTCTGTAACAATTACTATTTTGGCATCCCCCCCCAAAAAAGAGACTGTGTGGAGAGAGCCATACTGAATGGGCAGAGCCCGAGCCTGCATCTTAACTTGTATATTTAACCATGCTAGAAAAACTTAACTGGCTATTTTTACTTCAGTGATCAAACAAGAAAATTGTAGTAATGAAATGCCGGCATTAAGTTTTGTATTGTTAATCTCAATGAAGTGAATGTGGCGGACACAATCCCCTGCAGATTTAGGAAGGGAGCACTATATCTGTTCATACATGGAACAATGTAAGAGCTTGAATTTAAACTTATTTCCGGTCTCTCTGGAAAGTCTAGGCTCACCAGAGAAGTGTCAAAACATAATATGTTGGCTTACTTTGAACCCTAGTTTGGGTGGAAAAGTTAACTTCGGAGCAGTTTCTTCAAGGGAAATGGGAGGAAAGATTGTCCTCTGTATTGGGGTTGTGTGATGCATCAGTGCCACCACTTTGCACCCTGTCACTGGGATGTGACTGAACCTCTTAACACACATGTAGGGCAAATATAGAAAAACTGGCTTTGGCCTTGTTGGATTGCCACACCTGAACTGTGACTATAAGCAGCACTCTCTTAATTTGTTTTGTTATAGAACAGCCCCTCTACATGAACCATAAAGGAAAAGGAAAAAGGTTGTTTGTATACTAAAGTTCTCTGTGAAGAGGGTTTTAGGTTTTGTTGGTGGAGAGAGGTCTTTGAACAGTGGGACATCGGGCTGCAAGCAGATGTCTTGAGGTTCTGTTGTGTATCTCTAGGGAAACTTTTACTCCTGGGGGAATTCTGCGGCTAAAAATTCTGCACACAATATTTTAAAATTCTGCAAAATCCTTCATATTTTATTTGTCAAAACACAATATAATCATGCCAGTTTCAATTATTTTGGTAATTTATTTCAAAATATCTGTCCAAGTATGTATGTATGTACCAGAATCTTTTTTTGGTCTGTATTGTTAATTTTCTTTTGACAACTATATTTCTTACTAGGCATAGTAATATAGAACTTTGAGTAATTCATTTAAATTACAATACAGAACTGTATTTCCTGCACTCATCAGAAGCAGTGCAAAGGTGTGGGACTTTCAGGGGTAATGAAGGTGCTGAGAGAGAGGGAAGGAGCCTGGAGTGAAAACTGGAGGGTTGTTGGGGGCGAGGGGGAGAAGTATGGAACAGGGTTTTTTGGTGAGGAGAGGCAGAATAGCTAGGGAGCCTCCCCCATGCAGAACCTGGCTGATCACAAGCCACTCCCATTCAGTCAGGCACATCTGCTGCAGTCCCTGTATCCCTCACCATCCTGATGGGTCCCTCCAGCGTCCTTCCCCATCCTCATGGATCGCTGCAGCCCTCCTCCGTGGTCCGCATGTGGACATTCACCCCACTCCCATTCAGCCCCTGGCTCAACGCTGTCACCCTCTAGCTCCTGAGCCCTCTAGCATCCCCAATCTGTCCCTCCCACTAGCCATTCTGAACCCCAGTCTGTGACACCCCCCCTCCCCCAAGCAGTCCCTTGTGCCCCACTCTGTCCTAACCTGGCTCCACAGGCTAGGTGCTGTGATGAACTTCTAGTCCTGGCACAGAATTTTTTTTCCCAACAGAAAATACGTTCTGCCCCAGAAGTATTGCAGTTCTCCCTTTTGCCCACCAGAGGCCGCTCTGGCACCAGAACAGTCTGCTGCATTCATGCTGTTGGCTGTTTTGGCACCACAGTGGTCCCTGGTGGGCAAAAGGCAGAACTGCAGCACTTCTGGAGCAGAAGGTATTTTCTGCAAACAAAATAAAATAAAATAAAATTCTGCAGGACACATGAATTCTGCACATGTGCCAGTGGCGCAGAATTCCCCCATGAGTAGGAAATGGAAACTTGTGCGGGATGGGTAATATGATAGAGCTTGATGCTCTTTCTCAATAAACAGGAAGCTGGTATTTCTCTGTTTTTAGTAGACAGTTGAATTCCGAAGCCTTTTGTTTGTAGAGAAACACTGTATAGTCATGGACTTCTGTGTAAGTGTTCCATATTAGAGGAGAAATCAATAACTTACCTAGTTGGTCAGCCCAGAAAAATGATAAAATAATTAGACCTCAGTGTAATAAGATAATTAGTCAAACCTTGATGATATAATTTATTTATTTTTTTGAGGCAGAGAATCAGGTGGAACTTTTTTCGTCTCTCCATACACATCTGAGCTTCCGTGGAAGCTTTCATTTCAATAGAATCATGGTAAAATATTTTTTTCAGTATTAACGTATTGAAATTAGATCATAAAAGCTGTTCATTGCCTTTTTTTTTTTTTTGTACTTAAACTGTATTTCAGGGCTCTCCTCTAAGGTTAAGTAAACAAAGCCAGCCTAGTAGTTGAATAAAAAGTAACTTTTTTCTTCAGATATGCCAAATTCTTCCTTGACTTGCACTCTGTAAAGCCAAGCCTTGTTGTATCTAATGGGGTTGTATGGAGTATCATAATCCTAACTAGATATTGTATAGCTCAGCAGAATTTGGCATGACTGATTCTCTAATAGAGAGACCAGGTAGGTGAAGTAATATCTTTTATTGGACCAACTTATGTTGGTGGAAGGGACAAGCTTTCAAGCCTCATCGTTTTTTCCAGGTCTGGAGAAGGAAATGAGTGTCCAAGGTAAATACAAGATGGGACAGATTAAACATCAGCGGCTCACATGTTTATAGGAGAGCCCTTAAAATGAAGTTGGCAGTTAACACCTCCACAGTCTTAAGAGGATGGAGGGTTAATTGGTGGCAGGGTTTGTTACAAGTTGCTGCAGTGTGCCAAAAAGCCCAGTGTCAAGTCCATGTTTTTAGTGTCTAGTAGAGTTATGAATTTAAGTTCTCAGGCTCCTTTTTTGAAGGTGTGCAGGTTTCTGCTGAGGATGAGGACTGAGAGGTTTATTATGGAGTGGCTGTTTTGTGAAGTGTTGAGCTACTATTCCTCTAAACATTCATCTGGTACTAGAATGAGCAAAGCAATGTAATCCTGAATTTATCAGCATTAGGTTCAGCAGGATTCTGCACAAGTTTAAGACTTCAAATCAGGAAATCAGTTTTGTTTAAGACCATCCATCCCTATTTAAGACAGCACTTAAGTGCATAAGTCCTGTTGACTTCAGTGGAACTTAAGCATGTGCCGAAGTGCTATCCAAAATAAGGTTTTCCTGAATCAGGGTTTTATATTGGAAGGGACTTCTTGGTTAATTATATGTTTGTGGTGTTTTAACATTAAAGATGTTGAAAGTATAGTTTCTACATCTTTATACCTTTTATTTGAGACAATTAAAATGTGAATTCTGAACTTTTACAATAAAGGTCTGAGGTGATGTTTTGTAAAACAAATGTTCCCACACAGTCTTGCAAAGAGGAATATTGTGTTGATTCATTAATAACCAACTCTAGTGTCTCTTATACAGTGCATACTTATTGTATTGCTGGAGAATTTTGGCTGAAGCATGTGGTATGCACTCCAAATCAATTTATAATGTCTTCATTTTTCATCTTCTGTGTCTGTAAGAATCACACTGAAGTATTCAGTCTAACTGGAGAAGAGAATGTTGGCTCCTCACCTCTTCCTACTCTGTTTTCATTGTAGGTATTGGGCTGTAAAAAACTACTATTTACCTTCTGTTGGTGGGTGAGGAGAGATGATGAAATTCTGAAATGTTCACTGATGTGCAAGTTTCTTCTCCAGAGATTGTCTGGAAAGAGTGATAAGTGTCCATCACTTGTCTGTGTCATCATTTGTATGTGTAGGGAAGTAAATAACATTTTCAATTTTTTTTTTAACACTGAACATGAGAAATATGTTAGTGATTTATGTTGGAACTTGTGGTGTACAGATTGTGATCTGATGAAACAGGAGAAATGTCTGTTAATATTTTTGTTTAACAGAATTGCAAATGGTGGTCAAAGGAACTTTAGTTTCAAGAAGGAGATCCAATTGAAGGCTGAAAGAATTTAGGATGACTTCACACATGGCAGCATGTGGTTGCATGGAAAAGATGTTGATAAGGTCCTCGTACTTTTATGTGAATATGATGGGTTTTACTCTAATTCTTATTTATTCATTTAATCTGAAGACTGGGAAATGACTTCAACTAAAAGAGAACTTTTAAACCTTGAAGGTCTTCTCTACAAAATATACTCCAAATACCTATGTAATGCTCAGGAACTGCCTGAATCAGAGTTGCCAGTTTATGTACTTATGTACAGTTCATAAGCTCAGAATGCTAAAACAGCAGCTACCAACCAGTACTAGGAAGTCCTCAAGAATGTAGCACAAAACCTAATCAATCAGTTCCTTTCTGGTCTCTTAGGTAGGCTAGCTTTTTTTATTTCTGCTTCAGGAAGACTATATCCAGAGTGTCATTGCTCTTAATATTTGTGGAGTTTTTGCTCTCCTCGTGCTTGTTTGTCCACTTAATAGTCAGATCATTTGAGAGTAATTAGTTTATGAAGCTCAGTTTATTCTGTTTCAGGGGAATGTAAAAGATTCTAGTTCCCATTTTACATAGCGTATGAAAGTAAACAAAGCATGGAATTTGGTGTCAAAAAATCTGGGTTCTATTACCATCACTGTCATCATTTTGCTCTGAAACATTACTATCTTACGGTTTTATACTGCCACCCATCACCATAGTATCTGAGTGCCTTCCATGTAAAATCAATAGCAAATTCCATGGTGGACTTCATGGAGCCTCTGGCATGTCCTCCTTTTTGGGGTCAAAATTCTGCTTGGGGTATTTTTTGGGGGGGGGGAGGGGAGTTTGAATTATGTCACTTATAGTGGACAGGCCTTTTCAAAGAAGAAGGCATTGCAACATTTCCTAAAGATGGACAGACTCTAGATTTGCCTGATCTCTTCTGGAAGATTGGTGAGAGGATCTAGCTATGGAACAGAGAATGTTTGTTTTGTTCCCAGCTTTTGCATGTTTCATCGTGGACTTTGAGATGTGCATTGTCCCTGAGTGTGGCTGTAATGGTGTTCAATAGATCAATGGGTCTTGGATATAGCTGGGGATTCATGCATTACTTACTTAAACTGCATTGGAAGCTGCCTGAAAACCAGTGGAGGAAAATATTACAATCGTTGTTCAACTGATGCTGCCAAAACTCCTCACTCTCACCATCCTGAGGGGATACTGCTTGCCGGTCACCTACAGTGGAATCCAAACTCTCTCTCACTCAGTGAGAGGGGTTACTTACCCTTCAGTAACTATTATTCTTTCAGAGTGGACCCCTCAACCCAACTTTCATCTCTGCTTTTTGGAGTTCTCGTCTCCTGTAGACTTTGACTTGTGAGGGAACTGAGGAGGGGTTGTGGCCACTCATGCCTTCACGCAAAAAGCATGAGGAGGCGTGTGTGTGTGTGTCGCACACGAGGCATATGCACACCTTCAGTTGGATCCACTCCAACCTCTCAATCAACAGTTATTGTTAGGTAAGTGTAGACATGAACTGAGGGTCAGTTGTATTAACTTGCTGAGGTACCAGTTAGTTTTTTTGTTTGTTCGTTAAAGCTGAAATCCAACAAATTAGATTTGCCCATTTGGTAAGTATACCTCTACCTCGATATAACGCTGTCCTCGGGAGCCATAGGTGAAACCGAGTTATATTGAACTTGCTTTGATCCACCAGAGTGCGCAGCCCGGCCCCCCCCCAGAGCACTGCTTTACCGCGTTCTATCCAATTTCGTGTTATATCGGGTCGCATTATATCGAGGTAGAGGTGTATAATAGACCAGTATTGGAAAGTAATATAATTAGGATAACCCCTTTTTGAGCTGGGGAGCCCTAGCTTATTGAATTTACCCCTTACATTCTTTTCAGTTCTGTTTCTATCTTGGACATTATTTCTCAGATCTCAACCAATCGATAGTTGACTTAATTTGCCCAGAACCACATAATCTATGAATTGTTGATTATTTACATAAGTGTAGCTACCACAGATGTTCCAGGCACATACTGAACACACAACATGCATGCAGTCTTGTAAATGATTAGCATAGACCAGTGTTGCAGCTCACCAGCTATATGAAGGAACAAAAACAAATCAGGATTTTTTTATTTAATTGTTTACCAATTTTTCATCTCCAATGCATTTATCACCCTTCAAATAATTCTCTAATGGTGTAAAAATGCACTTATCTTAAGGTGCTATTATAAATTTGGTTTCTGCTGTTTCTTGTTTGGTTTGATAGAGACTAGTTTAAAACATCTCAAGCAATTGTTTAAAGTACTTTAAAGATCTTTTAGGGTAACATACTTGAACTAAAAATGAGAAATGTGGCTTGCCTAGTTAAAATCCAAAATATGGTTACTTGAGGTCTTGCTAGAAAGAGTGTTTTGGTTATTTGCATTAAACACATACAATTTCTGAAATGAAAGCTTGTCACTTCTCAATTGTGGTAATCCTAGGAATGGGGTGAGTCCAAGTGTCTGGTGACACTTCTGTTTTTGCAGCTTTGATGGGTTTAGCAACTCCAGGGTCCACAGCTTGGAACATGTTCAATATCATGGTTTCAGGGTTCACTGAAGGGGGCTGCTCTCATTTCTAGTGAAGGGTTGCTAAATGGCTCTTGACTTTCAGCTGTTTCTCTACTACATCCCTTGATCTCCAGTAGATGGCATCAGTGTATAACCGATTTCTTGTACTTTGTTCTTAGTTGGATTCTTTTTCATTTCAAAGACTGTATTTTTTCTATATTACCCGAACTGTTAATTGGAATTTCCCCTATTCGAAGCAATTTCTTTTAATATTACAGAATTCTACCCCAGGTTAGATGCTTGTATCTATAAATAGTCTTTCCTCCTTGTGCTGTGTAATCCACATTTCTAGAGTGTGGCAACCATTTGGAAAGGAAACCAAACAAATCCTTTATAGTTCCTATAAACTTAGAAGACCTAGTCATGCATTCTTTGATTTTATATACAAGCACTTCACCTCTTTTTTTATAATAGAACAAGACATTATTTTGAAGGAAGAAGACAGGCTAACTATATATGGAGAATAGTGCCTTTTGATAAGAGGTGTGCACAGCTTCACATCTGGGGTGAGAACTGTTGGTTGGGATTTTTTGAGGTATCAGGAAGTTTGACCTCTGGAAACTTTTTTTTTTTTTTTTTTTTTTTTAAAGTTTTGTCTGAGTCACACTGAATTTATTTCCTAAACAGCTTATTTGACTTTGCCCCTACAGTCAACCCACCCCTCCCCACCCCCCACCCCCATTTTTGGTATTTAATTTCCTGTAGATGGACAGAGATGGGAATCCTAACCACATTCAAACCATGTGAGTTCTTGTCTAAGAGTTTAACAGTATCTTGAAAACTTAGTTAAACATCAGCCTGGATCCCCTGGGTATGTACTTGGACAGCTAGCCTGAGCTGCTGCCTGTGCTACCATGGCTGTACTGCTATTTTTAGCATACTTGAGCAGAACTAGCATGGGGACATCTGCATGAGCTAGGAAGCATACCTCTTAGCTCAAATGTAGGTGAACACTATGCTATTAATTGGGTTATTTTTTCAAGCTTTTCTTCACAACTGCAAGGGTTAGTCCTGGTCTACACTACGAGTTTAGGTTGAATTTAGCAGTGTTACATCGATTTAACCCTGCACCTGTCCACACGACGAAGCCGTTCTTAAAATCGATTTCTGTACTCCTCCCCCGACGAGGGGATTAGCGCTGAAATTGACCTTGCCGGGTCGAATTTGGGGTAGTGTGGTCGCAATTCAACGGTATTGGCCTCCGTGAGCTATCCCAGAGTGCTCCATTGTGACCGCTCTGGATAGCGCTCTCAACTCAGATGCACTGGCCAGGTAGACAGGAAAAGGCCCACGAACAGGGTTGTATTGGGATATCAGGTGAGTGCAGATCTCATCAGCAAAGGTGACCATGATGGAGTCCCAGAATCGCAAAAGAGCTCCAGCATGGACCAAACAGGAGGTACGGGATCTGATCGCTGTATGGGGAGACGAATCCGTGCTATCAGAACTCCGTTCCAAAAGACGAAATGCCCAAACTTTTGAAAAAAATCTCCGAGGGCATGAAGGACAGAGGCTATAACAGGGACCCGCAGCCGTGCCGCGTGAAACTTAAGGAGCTGAGGCAAGCCTACCAAAAAACCATCAGCGCCCCAGACATGCCGCTTCTATGATGAGCTGCATGCCATTCTAGGAGGTGCAGCCACCACTACCCCAACCCTGTGCTTTGACTCCGTCAGTGGAGTAGCACACAACAGGGATGTGGGTTTTGGGGACGAGGAAGATAGCTCACAGCAAGCAAGCGGAGAAACCATTTTCCCCGACAGCCAGGAACTGTCTCACCCTGGATCTGGAGTCAGTACCCCCCGAACCCACCCAAGGCAGGCTCCCAGACCCGCCAGGCAGAGAAGGGACCTCTGGTGAGTGTACCTTTGTAAATATTATACATGGTTTAAAAGCAAGTGTGTTTAATGATTGATTTGCCCTGGCATTCGCGGCCAGTACAGCTACTGGAAAAGTCTCTTAACGTGTCTGGGGATGGAGCGGAAATCCTCCAGGGACATCTCCATAAAGCTCTCCTGGATGTACTCCCAACGACTTTGCAAAAGGTTTCTGGGGAGGGCAGCCTTATTCCGTCCTCCATGGTAGGACACTTTACCACGCCAGGCCAGTAGCACATAGTTTGGAATCATTGCATAACACAGCATATGGTCCCGGTGTTTGCTGGCATTCGAACAACATCCGTTCTTTATCTCTCTGTGTTATCCTCAGGAGAATGATATCATTCCTGGTCACCTGGTTGAAATAGGGTGATTTTATTAAGGGGATATTCAGAGGTGCCTGTTCCTGCTGGGTTGTTTGCCTGTGGCTGAACAGAAATGTTCCCTGCTGTTAGCCATGCGGTGGGGGGACGGGTGAAGCGATCATCCCAGAGAATTGGGGGGGGGGGGGGGGGGGGAGTTGGGGTTGTGCTGCCCGTTAACCCAAAAACCCCAGCCCCCCCTTTTAAATTGCCAACCCATTTTAAATGGCCAGCCCAACGGCTGCTTGGTAGGGGAAATAAGTGCGCTGCCGTTTGAAACCATTCCCAAATGTTACGAAGGTTAAAGAAGCCAAAAGACTGTGTCTTACCATGGCTGTCTGCAAGCTGAATTCTGATGCCCGGCCCTGCATGAGTGATCTCTCACACCAAACCGGCATACCCTCAATAAGAGGCAAAATGCGACCTTGTACCGAAAGCACATGTGCTATGTAATGTTAAGAGCAAGGTTTACTGTGAAAGAGTCTACCCATTGTTCTCTAAAATGTCTTTTTAACTACCACTCTCCCTTTTTTTTCCTCCACCAGCTGCAAATGTTTCAACACTCACACTATCTTCTCCTTCCCAGAGGCTAGCGAAGATTAGAAGGTGAAAAAAATGCACTCGTGATGAAATGTTCTCTGAGCTCATGCAGTCCTCCTACACTGAAAGAGCCCAGCAGACTGCGTGGAGGCAGACAATGCCAGAGTCCAGGAAAGCACAATATGAACGCGAGTACAGGTGGTGGGCTGAAGATGATAGGTGGCGTCAGCTTGGTGACAGAAGGCAAGAGGCAATGCTGAGGCTACTGGAGGAACAAACTGATATGCTCCGGCGTATGGTTGAGGTTCAGGAAAGGCAGCATGAGCACAGACCGCCACTACAGCCCCTGTGTAACCAACTGCCCTCCTCCCCAAGTTCCATAGCTTCCTCACCAAGATGCCCAACAACGCGGTGGGGGGGCCTCCGGGCACCCAAGCACTCCACCCCAGAGGACTGCCCAAGCAACAGAAAGCTGGCATTCAATAAGTTTTAAAGTGCAGTGTGGCCTTGTCCTTCCCTCCTCCTGGGCTACCTTGGCAGTTATCCCCCTATTTGTGTGATGAATTAATAAAGAATGCATGAATGTGAAGCAACAATGACTTTATTGCCTCTGCAAGTGGTGATCGAAGGGGGTAGGGTAGGGTGGTTAGCTTACATGGAAGTAGAGTGAACCGGGGGGTGGGGGGTTCATCAAGGAGAAACAAACAGAACTTTCACACCGTAGCCTGGCCAGTCATGAAACTGGTTTTCAAAGCTTCTCTGATGCGCAGTGCGCCCTCCTGTACTCTTCTAACCGCCCTGGTGTCTGGCTGTGCGTAATCAGCGGCCAGGCGATTTGCTTCAACCTCCCACCCCACCATAAATGTCTCCCCCTTACTCTCTCAGATATTGTGGAGCGCACAGCAAGCAGTAATAACAATGGGAATATTGGTTTCACTGAAGTCTATCTGAGTCAGTAAACTGCGCCAGTGCGCTTTTAAACGTCCAAATGCACATTCTACCACCATTCTGCACTTGCTCAGCCTATAGTTGAACAGCTCCTGACTACTGTCCAGGCTGCCTGTGTACGGCTTCATGAGCCATGTCATTAAGGGGTAGGCTGGGTCCCCAAGGATAACTATAGGCATTACAACATCCCCAACGGTTATTTTCTGGTCTGGGAAGAAAGTCCCTTGCTGCAGCTTTTGAAACAGACCAGAGTTCCCGAAGATGCGAGCATCATGTACCTTTCCCAGCAATCCCACGTTGATGTTGGTGACACATCCCTTGTGATCCACCAGTGCTTGCAGCACCATTGAAAAGTACCCCTTTCGGTTTATGTACTCGCTGCCTTGGTGCTCCGTTGCCAAGATAGGGATATGGGTTCCGCCTATCGCCTCACCACAGTTAGCGAATCCCATTGCAGCAAAGCCATCCACTATGACCTGCACTTTTCCCAGAGTTACTACCCTTGATATCAGCAGCTCTTTGATTGCGTTGGCTACCTGGATCACAGCAGCCCCCTCAGTAGATTTGCCCACTCCAAATTGATGCCCGACTGACTGGTAGCTGTCTGGCGTTGCAAGCTTGCACAGGGCTATTGCCACTTGCTTGTGAACTGTGAGGGCTACTCTCATCTTGGTATTCTTGCGGTTCAGGGCAGGGGAAAGCAAGTCACAAAGTTCCGTGAAAGTGCCCTTATGCATGCGAAAGTTTCGCAGCCACTGGGAATCATCCCAGACATTCAACACTATGCAGTCCCACCAGTCTGTGCTTGTTTCCTGGGCCCAGAATCGGCGTTCCACGTCATGAACCTGCCCCATTAACACCATGATGTCCACATTGCCGGGGCCCGTACTTTGAGAGAAGTCTGTGTCAATGTCCTCATCACTCTCGTCACTGCGCTGCCGTCGCCTCCTCGCCTGGTTTTGCTTTTGCAGGGTCTGGTTCTGCATATACTCCAGGATAATGCGCGTGGTGTTTACAGTGCTCATAATTGCCGCGGTGATCTGAGTGGGCTCCATGCTTGCCGAACTATGGGGTCTGCGCTGAAAAAAGGTGCGAAACAATTGTCTGCCGTTGCTCTGACGGAGGGAGGGGTGACTGACGACATGGCTTACAGGGAATTTAAAATCAACAAAGGGGGTGGGTTTGTATCAAGGAGAGAAACACACAACTGTCACACAGAATGGCCCCCTCAGGGATTGAACTCAAAACACTGGGTTTAGCAGGCCAATGCTCAAACCACTGAGCTATCCCTCCCCCCACTATTCACGGAGGGAGGGAGGGGGAGCAAATGACTACCAAACAAATCTGGTCTCTTTTTCTTGTTTTGATCCACTCCATCTCTTATACATCTTAGACTGGCAGCAGACGGTGCAGTATGACTGCTAGCCATTGTCGTCTCCTGGGTGCTCGCCAGAAGACGGTGCAGTACGACTGCAGGCAGGACTGAATCTCCATGAGACAATTCTTAAAAAGAGAATGACCTGGAGTCACTCCCATTTATGTCCAGGTGCCCCTGACAGACCTCACCGAGGTCTGCTAAAAGAGCACCCAGGAGACGACGATGGTGGCTACCAGTCGTAATGCACCGTCTGCTGCCAAAAGGCAATGAGCTGCTGCTGTGTAGCAATGCAGTACCACGTCTGCCAGCACCCAGGAGACGTACGGTGACGGTGAGCTGAGCAGGCTCCGTGCTTGTCATGGTATTGCGTCTGCATGGATAACCCAGGAAAAAAGGCTCGAAATGATTGAATGCCATTGCTTTCACAGAGGGAGGGAGGAAGGGGGGGCCTGACATGTACCAGAACCACCCGCAACAATGTTTTTGACCCATCAGGTATTGGGATCTCAACCAGAATTCCAATGGGCAGCGGAGACTGCGGGAACTGTGGGATAGCTACCACAGTGCAATGCTCCGGAAGTCGACGCTAGCCTCGGTACTGTGGATGCACTCCGCCGAGTTAATGGTCTTAAGTGGGGACACACACAATCAACTGTATAAAATCAATTTCTAAAAAATCAACTTCTATAAATTCGACCTATTTCGTAGTGTAGACATACCCTTAAACTTTTTTAAGAGCTGAGCTAATGAAGTAATCATGTGACCCTAGGTGATGGAGGGGGTGCTTAAACAAGGAAGTGAGGCAGCCTTTGAAAACTGGGTAAATTCTGCTAACTAATGCTGCTTTGGAATTTAAGACCACCATTATTTGACTAATACTTACTGATTAAGTTCGATCCTTTAGCCAATAAAATCTTTGGTTACAGCCATATAATGAGAAGCTGTGCCAAAATTTGTCACGTATTTGGTAAGAAATATTTTCCAGCCTTTCTACAAATCTTGACAAGCTATTCGTTGTTCGGGCTATATCATTAAATTTAACAGAACACCTTTGTTTGTTTTATGTTTCAGCACCTGTTTAGAATGCATGCTAACTTTAAATATAAAAACAAGTAATGAGAAGAGAACTTTAATATTAATAATGGTATCAATATAAGAAGCTTATATGGAGCCTGATTTTGTGTGTTCAAATGTGCTTCAGCCTTCAGAATCCAGTGGTTTAACATTAAATTATTTTTAATTCCAAATAGGTGCCATACTAGGCAGATCGGAAACACAGGAGTGCATCTACTATAATGCTAATTGGGAAAAGGATAAAACAAATCGCAGTGGCATTGAACCTTGTTATGGTGATAAAGATAAAAGACGACACTGCTTTGCTACATGGAAGAATATTTCTGGATCAATTGATATTGTGAAACAAGGTTGTTGGCTGGATGATATCAACTGTTACGATAGGTGAGAAAATTTTAACTATCTTAAGTATAATAATGCTTTAAACGATGTTTACCAAAAACAAGGCTAGTTAGGAAACACATTACAGGATACCAAACAATACATTGTTCACTATATTAGAAGCCAGAATTTTTGAATTTAGGTGCCTACAGTTCCCACTTAAATTTAACAAAGCTTTTACTGTAGTTAAATATTTAATCTGGCATGTTGGAAGAATGGAGGGTGCCAGTAAGTAAAATAAAAACCTAAGAGGTTAACTAAGAGGGAGGGAGTTTGTGTGTGTGTGTGGGGGGGGGGGCGCAGGGGTGGGGGGTGGGGCACAGGGCCAGGCCTCGGGGAGGAGGGTGGGGGGCCGGGGGGGGCTCGGGGCGGGGGGGGGGGGGGGGGGGGGGGGGGGTGGGGGGGGGGGGGGGGGGGGGGGGGAGGGGGGGGGGGGGGGGGCGGGGGGGGGGGGGGGGGGAGGGGGGGTGCAGGGTGCAGGATCCGGGCAGCGCTTACCTGGGGTGGCTCCCCAGAAGCAGTGACCTGTCCCTGTTGCTCCTAGGCAGAGGTGCGGCTAGGTGGCTCTGTGCGCTGCCCCCACCCCGAGCGCTGGCTCCGGG
Organism: Platysternon megacephalum; assembly: GCA_003942145.1. Taxonomy (NCBI): domain Eukaryota; kingdom Metazoa; phylum Chordata; order Testudines; family Platysternidae; genus Platysternon; species Platysternon megacephalum. The sequence continues at coordinate 10,849,605 of QXTE01000045.1, forward strand.
AACCACGGCCAATGGGAGCTGCAGGGGTGGCGTCTGCAAGGGAGGAGTGCGCAGAGCCACCTAGCCACGCCTTCACCCACAGGCACTGAGACTAGTGGCAGCTTCTGTGTGCTCATAATTTCTGAAAATCCTGGCCTTTTTTGTGTAACTGATGGCCAGTCAGATATGGTAAGCAATAACACACACAACAGGGTTGTACTGGGATATCAGTAGGCATTGGTTGGGTCCTAGGCCGAATGCTAAAGATTATAATCATCTAATTGATCACTGTATGGTACTCTGAAGAATTCTTTTGGAACTACAAAATGTCTTTATACCACTGTTGGGAGAGGGAGGAGAAGGAAGAAAAGAATGCATTAAATTTATAGTATTGTCTTTGCATTACTAAAATGTTTCCAAAAAGCTTAAACAAAACTTAAAAAAAACCACCTTAATCTTACAAATCTTCATATCTTTAATAAAAAAAAAAAGTTCTACTTTACTTGTATCAGTGGAAGAAAGTGATATTCATTATAGTCCTCTTTACCTCATAAAGAGGTTTTATAGCTTTAAGTTCATCAGTAAAAAGCAGTTTTAGGAAAAATTGTAATTCTGATTTGCCAGTTCCTCAGAAGTAGCAAAGCATCTATAGAGTAGTTTTCCCCACTGACTGAAGTGTTGCTGTGCTGAAGGGAAAAAGGCATTTTTTATGAAATCTTGTCAACTGCTATGCACAGTGTTGTAGAACTGTATTTCAACCATCGTGGGGAGGTAGTTAGACTATGTTCCCTTTTCGGGGGCGGGGAAGGGTAGGGGTGTGTGTGTGTGTGGGGGGGGGTATATTTCCAACTTGAGGTTTAATGTTGTTACTATCAAATTTTAAAACTTTAAGGAGGGATTTTGTACAGTGCTTATTGTTGGCCTAATTCTCACTGGAAACACATGAGAATTTTGGCACTAATTACAAATGAGAGCAGACCTAGGAATTTTAGAGTGCTTGGAACTGCCTCACTCAAAGCTTCCTACAAAGATGAAAAAAGATTTGGAAGAAGTCAAAGGGTGTGGGAGCAGTGAAAACTTGAAGAGGAGGAGGAGGAGTAAGACTTTTTGTGAGTAGACAAAATTGCACTAGCATAGTTAAGATTATCCACCTGGGGTTGTACCAGTTTATCTTGGTGTAAGAGTGGCTTTTTCTTTTAAGACAGGTTTAAATTGCCCCATGTGAACGTTCACAGTTTTTGTACCAGTTAGTCTGTTTTAGACCAGATGAGTCAATCTTAAGTGCCTGTCTAAACATGGAGTTATTCAGGAATAGTTGTTGCACTTCAAATTCATACTCTACCTTGATCCAAATTAACTTCCAAGTGTAGACAAGCCCTAAATTACATGGAATTGCACCAGTTACGTTGATTAAACCCTACATTTTCTAGAGAAATAAAGGGAACTAAGGAAGTGGGAGAGAATGCTAATCTTTTCTTTGTAGCATACTATACACAACATTTAGTGAACAAAAAAATTAAGATATTAAAACTTTATAAATATTAGAAAACTTCACTCTGGTTCTTAAATAACCATTGCTTTTGGTAATCAATATTATCTAGTGCATTTCAGTAAACAATTCTATCACTGTTTTATTTATTATCAGAATACAAGATTTCTGAATAGTGTTCTAATTGGAAACATAATATCTCTTTATAACTTTGTTAGTTGGTGAAGGACTATTGCAGTTCACTAAACTTTTAAGCTTATGGTATACCAAACACCAAATAGTGCCAGACCAAGAATATCAAGCAATGAATGCATTGTGGCAGAAACCGTTGCAATTATAATAAGCAAGTCTTCAATTTGTATATAAAACAGCAGCCTTCAGCCCCTTCTCCAACAGATTCAAACTCTTCCTAGAATTCTTCACTATTTTTTGTTCTCTGGTATAGAGACAACTTCTGTTGTCTTACCTTCCCTCTCCTGAGTTCTTAAGGGTTTTTTTGGTGGTTTTTCCTCACCAATTTATGGCATGTCTTTGCATGTGTCATAGTTCTAGATTGTTACTGCAATAAGCTCTGGCTCTGGGCAAAGTTAATGTTTGGCTGCACAGAAATTTCCCGTATTCTTCCTTTTAAAAGGTGTTTTTTCCCCCAACATCCTCACACTGAAGGTTTCATGGATAAACTCAAGTCATTCAAAGTACTCATTTTATTTATTGTGCCACATTTAAATTGAGTTCATGAATTGTTAAAACCTCCCCCTACGCTACCCCCTCTCCCCGCAAGAGGAATTTTTGAAACCCAGCTTGCTGGTGGCTTTTTTGGGATGCTAGCATGTTTGCAACTTGCAAGGTTAGGAAGACTATCTCTGCATCAAGGTTGATCAATGTTATATTTCTGCAAATGAAAGTAGACCTGTATTGAAATATATTTTTTCCTCAATTTAGCATGGTATTCTGATAACCCCATCTTAGTCTAGTGGATCACAATTTTCAAAATTTCCAAGGTTAATGTTGTAGCTAATATATGCAATTATTTACTCTTGTACAAAGGAAGTCCGTTTTTTAAATAAACAAAAATGACTTTTCTGTTGCTCTCTTACAGGACTGATTGTATAGAAAAGAAAGACAGCCCTGATGTGTTCTTCTGTTGCTGTGAAGGCAACATGTGTAATGAACGTTTTTTCTATTTTCCAGAGATGGAAGTAACACAGCGTAAGTTGGTTTAACATTCTAAAGAAATGGTTCTGCAGTATTGGCCAGAATACAGTTTCTGTATGTTTGGGAGAGAAGACTTTTTTCCAAAATATTCTGGGTAGCTTCTGTTAGTTTCCCCTTTTCCAAACATATATGTGGAAGAGGTTTTTTTGGTAACTATAGTGGTTCAGAGTTGGTTGTATTAGTGTAAATAATTTGATCTGGGCAATAGACTAACTTTTTTTCAGCTTGAAATGAAAGGTCCATGTTTTGGAACAAAACCATTCAAATTGATAAAGCTATTCTAAGCTAGTAGGGGGCATCTATCCTTGGCAACCTGTTCAGAAAAATCCGATCAGGAAGGCTAAATAGAATTAATTCATACTCTTTTGAAATTCTAAACAAAAATCCATTATTTTAAATGTCATCTTAGGTGTAAGTAAATGCAACTGGTTGTGTTTGAACTGGCCATAATGCCATAGCACACCCAACCTGTGCATGTACTGCTTTACAGATGCATGTCCTGGAGTAGGTATTTACTTTCTTGTAAAATGGTCTGTTCAATTTTGTAACTTATTAAATGAACTCATTGTCATTGCTGGGCACACTTGTAATTTAAAACAACATCAACTGAAAGTCTGCTAAAAAGAACACACAAGGCTACTAAGACAACTGTTTGGAAATCCATTGAGTGTGGGGAAAAAAAAAAAAAAATCCAGTGCATGATGTTTTTAAGTAATAACTTTAAAAATTTGCCAGGCTATTTTCCCATGCCTTCCAACTAAGGCTCTTGACCTGTTAAACACTACTAGGTCTCCCTAACAACAAATATCAATTTGAAAAGTACGGTATATAAATTTTTTTTANCCCCCCCCCCCCCCCCCCCCCCCCCCCCACCACACACACCCTGCAAAAGCATCCATTAAAAGGGTGAGATGATCTGCTTTCATCTATGTGAACAGTAGTGCTGCTTTATGGGTTATCCATACTGTGAGTGGGTGTATAAGTAATTATTTTAAAACCATTTACATTAATTTTGTTCTCTTAAATATTTCAATTTAAGTTTGAAATTATGACAGTGTTAAAGACGAAACTTAATCTCTATTCATTTAAATTATTCCTCTCTCAATTGGTGGTTGGGATGTGTGGTTTCTTTTGAGGGGTGGGGGAGGGGGAGTTAGTTCTTTTCCAGGTCCTAAAACAGTACGATCTCCTGATCACAGCAATATAGCAGGATATACAGCCAAAAAATTAATTGACCTATCACTTTGGTACTGACACTAGGGACTCACTGCACTCTCCCCCCATCTCCCAAGTACAAAATATAGTAGAGATGCTCTACAAACTCCCCAGACCCATGTCATCCATGTATGCCTTTTTGAAAACAGAAGACTTAATCTTGAAGTTACTAGTAAATCCTGGGATAAAGAGCTAGAGCATCATTTAAAGGCATTAGTGGTCCATTTTATTACACAATGCAAAATGTGCTTCTGTAGATTTACGCTTATGTTTAATTCAAGAAAAAAATTATTTAGAATGAATTTGGTATGGAAAAGACTACAGAAGATTACTTTTCCCTTTGGATACATGCTGGCACTATGGTAAAGATAGGGCTGCACTTCTGCACAGGCTATAGGAATGTCCCCTTTCTATAGAAATAGGTAGACATTGGAATTAAAATTATTTTCGGATTTAACAATCAAACATAGTTTGAGAATTGCATATTAGAATATTTTGCTGCAAATTTTGGTCTCATTGGCACAGCATTCGTGGTACTTGAGAGGAGTCATGATTACAAAGCGAATGATTTTACAGAGGTGGAAAAGTAAATCAATGTGCTCAGTAGGATAATGGTATTCAGACCCACCGGCCAAAGAAAGAGTCACTTTCTGCCACCCGGATCAGTGATGTGAATTTGAGGAAATCTTTGCTCTGTTAAAAGAAACATTTAACTAGGGAATGTCTAAAGGTCCAACAGCCTGTCCAATCCTCCTTCCCCTGGCCTTTTTGGCTCTGCTTCCATGCTGCCTGACCCTATCTAGTCATTGTTCTTCCCCATGAGTTTGAAAGTATTGATTTCTTTGGTTTTTTAGTTTAAGGTTGATTAAATGGTTTTTTGCAAATGCATGTTAACACTATGCTGCATGTTACAGAAGGTAATTATACATTTTATAATTTGTTTTCTTCGTGTATTGTGATGTTTGTATGAAAAAGCAAAATCAATAAATACTTTTGTAAAAAGATAATGCAAATTAGATAATAAAATATTAAGCAGTACATGTTTTGCTGAGGAAGTTTTAAAAAAAGTCAAGCAGTTGAACTTGTGGAAGTCATTTGCTTTTCCACACCGCTTAGTTACGTAAATTACACCAAAGGAAGTGTTAGGGTGTACAAGCTTTCAGTGACCAGAAACAGTCAGTTCATTTCACTTACTACAGATGATAATTCCTTGTATAATAAAGTAGTTGGCCTTTAAATGCAAAGCATGTTAAACTTTTTTTCTTAAATATCCAGCATATTTAAGGTAGTTTTATTTAATTTTTAAAAACGCTGTTTTTGTGCATTTTTAATTGTTTTCTGATTTCCGATTTCCATGCAAATGGAGCTTGACACAAATCACAAGTCAATTAATCATTTGATAAATAAATACGTTAGTCACCTTTTTCTAAGGTTTTTTTTAAAAAAGGAAAAACTAAGAATCTGAACACATGCATCTTAAGCTATATAATTGCTTAAATAAATGTATATAGATATAATGTATCCTCCTGCTTAGGAAAGAGAAACATCACAGTGTAAAGGCTTTATTTTATTCAAGTCAATGTGTTTTTTAATGGTTAGCAACTGAGAATCCACTTTTCTTTAGGAAAATAACTAAAAAGTACAAATGCAAAAGAAGATTACAATTGATTTTAAATTAAGATTTCCTATTTGCTGATTTATATCATGATTTAAAATGGTGGTTTAAATAAACCCTGTAAAATGGTGCCTTGTGATACAGTTCCCAAAGTTTGAGCATCCACTGTGTGAATTTATTTTTCTTGGAATGGCAGTTTTCAGGACTTATTTTAGGAACTGCATGAATATTAAACCGTTTATGATGGATAAGAGGAAGATTTTCAAAAGCAACCAAGGAATTTAGGAGCATAAGTCCTTTCAATTGAACTTTAATTTACATGTTTTTGAAAATCTCTGATAAATCTTTAAAATCTGTATCTGGCTATTAAACTCTGTTATGTTGAATTAGGTTCCGCCACTGTGTTCTGCTACTTAATAAATGTGTTCGTTTCTTTTAGAACTTAATCAAGTTTAGGCATTGGATGAGCTTGTTAAAATCTGTAATCACAGAAGATTAATTGTAACTTTTGTTCTTCAGCCACTTCCAATCCTGTTACACCTAAACCACCCTTGTTCAATACCCTGCTTTACTCGTTGGTGCCTATAATGGGAATTGCGGTGATCGTATTGTTTTCATTTTGGATGTACAGACATCATAAACTAGCATATCCTCCAGTACTTGTACCAACCCAAGTAAGTTGCTATATTGTAATCTTAATGTTTTAGAATCACTATTTTTAAAGCAATGTGGTAAGGGAGATAGAGAGGATGTTTTTAAGTGATGTGACTGAAATCTGACTTCCTTTGCGTACCGAAGCAGGTGCTTGGTTTTCCTTGCATAAGGAAACTTATCAAAATCAAGTACTGGTAGGTTAGGCTCTAAAATTATCAGATTCAGTTCACCTTTTAACATTTTAAAAAAACCAGCGTATGCTTTTAAAAAACAAAAATTTAAGTAAACATGTCCATATATCTATTTTAAACAGTAAAGACTCAATATTGTGGGAAAATTGTGAAGTCATGTTCGAATTGTTTCCTTGATGTGAATGGACTACCTACTCATCAGAGGGAATAAGGTGTTCATGATCTACTCCTGTTGGGGGTGTGTGTGTGTGGTTTAAAAGTAAAAAAGAAGGATAAAAACTGGTAACTAGCAAAGCAGAGGTTATGTAAAAAAAAAAAGAAGATAGGCTTAGACAGTAGCTTTTAAAAGTAAATAATTGAAGTGCAGTCATTGGATTGTGTACTAGTTAGCTTGGCTACTGCACAATGTGATTGACCTTCCTCCCATTTTCTCTCCTTTTGTTAAACAAGCATTTTGCGTCTTGTTTTAAATTAGGTCCAGATCCTGCAAACACTTCCGTATGTGCTTTAAATGGGAAGTGGTTTTAAGAACGTGATCATGGACTGTAAGTTATTCAGGGAAGGAGGCTAGCTTTTTTTAAAAAACAACAACTTTGTATAGCCCTAGCATGATGGGGCCACAATACCTGATTGGCACTCTAGGTACTATTGTAATATTAATACTAACTTAATTTATTTTATTATTTAGCGTGTGTGTGTGTAATAAATATATTCTGGTCACAAAGGTGCCACCTGAGATCAGCACCTCATTGGCTATTATAAAAACAGCAAGACCATCTCTCCCTGAGAGCTTACATCTCAAAAGACCACAGAGAGAGGTGAAGTGACTTGCCCAAGATCAAACATTGGATCGCTTTGCAGAGCTGGGAATAGAACCTGTCTCCTGACTCCCAGTGCAATGCCCTATCCGCTAGAACAGTGGTTCTCAAATTGTGGGTTGAGACCCTGAAGTGGGTTGCAACCCTGTTCTAATGGGGTTGCCAGGGCTGGCATTAGATTTGCTGGGGCATGGGGCTCAAGCCAGTGCCCAAGCCCCACACCCAGGGCTGAAGCCGAAGCCCAAGAGCTTCAGCCTTGGGTGGTGGCGCTCAGGTTACAGGCCCCCTGCCTGGGGCTGAAGCCTCTGGGCTTCAGGCCCCCCACCCCCTGCGGCATTGGGGCTTTGGCGAGCTCAAGCTTTGGTCCTCCCTCTGGGGTCATGTATTGTATTTCTGTTGTCCAGAAGGGGGACGCAGAGCAATTAAGTTTGAGAACCCCTGAGCTAGAATACATTGTCTCCCGGGTAAAATTATTGATTAATCTGATTGTAAAACACACTACTTTTTGATCAGACCTAATCAAAACTTTACATATGCTTGTGCTCTGCTGACACCACTTTCAACAGTACTAGAATTGCTACTTCTGCATATTCCTACAGATTTTAGTGGTTCATACACAGAATGAGATCTGTTGGTTTGTTTCATTAGTAATAGATGAGGGGGGTGGGGAAATCAATATTTGTCAAATGAGAAATTAGGAGGGGCCAACTTCTAATTCTAAAACAAGAACGTTCATTTTCATACTTCAAAAAGAGTATTGCGAACACCTCAGGATAATACCTATTGATACTTGGGCGGGTTCCATCGTTGGGATCTGCTAGCATGTATCCTTCCACCCACACCGAATCTCATTGTCCTCAATGGACTCCACACAAGTTTAAAGGTCCACTCTTAGCAGATCTCAACGTAGGATCAAGGCCAGAGCTGATAATGCACTTAATGATCATTCTCAAAATCATTGCAAGAAAACCATTAGATATAATAGGTATTTGTACACAATATGTCATGTTCTCTTTATGCATGATATCTAAAAAAATTGACAAGAGTCCTCAGTGAATCTTTCTGAAGAGTAAAGTCAAGCTTTCAACAAAATGAGAATGCATCAAATTAATTTGCCTCTTCAGTGTACACTAACTTTGTAAATAGAGTACCTGTTGGATTTTAAAATTTGATCTCTGCAAAAATTACCAAGGCAAAAAGATATACACCTTAACATTTAAACACTTGCTCTCTTTTCAAGTCTACCAAGCCAATGCCTTTTCTTCAGTTACATCCTCCCTGAAGACACACTTTTCTTCTACAATGCCCAAGAGAAGTGAGTCTATGGTAATTAATAAGTAAGCCCTGACAAATGTTATGGCTCAAGCTCTCAGTGAGAGCACACCTTTGTGTTGTGGATTCTGTTTTGTACAGCACTGGACACAGCAGTTCCAGATAGACAGTGACTATTTGCTTGTAAACTTCAATGTTTTAAATTGATATTGGTTGAACAACCTGTCAATGCTCAATATTGACATTAAGGATTGGTGTATGATTTAGATAAGAAACTGTAGTGTTGGTTGATTATCTAAAGTGCCTGTGTCCGCAAAATTTAGATGGAAATCTCATGAAAATAGAATTTATCGGAATGTTGTATTTCTTATCACTTCTAATCTGTCTGGACCTGGAAGAACAAAGATATGCAAAATTGGGGATTGAGAGTGAAGAAGTGGAAAAAGGAGGGTGAAACTATAGGAAGAGGTAGGAAACACAGTATAGGGAAAAAGAGAAGTAACTATATGGATTGGAAAGTGAAAAAGGAACAAACATAGAAAACAATTTAGGAAGACACTATCGATGATAAGAAAGAAAAGGACAAAAACCGAAAAAGGCGGGAAACCACATTTAAAAAAAATATTAAAACTTTGTTCACAATAAACAATACCTGACTATTTTTAATTGGCATGCTTTTGGAGAATGCTGACAGCCCGGGTTTTTGTCACCCTGGCTGGTAGACATCTGTCTTACCTGGTCTGACCATGTCAATGAACTATGGGGGATGGGTGGGTGTGCCTAGAATTAAGGTTGTCAATGACCTTAACTTTGTTTTCAAAAGGTGTATATGTATATAAATGTAACCAACAGTTGTTAGATGAAAATTGTAATGACAGAAATTAAGGTTTTTCTCTGTAATGTTAGCAATACTTTCATTCTGAACTTTGTTAAACCTGAGTTAAAGTTATTTTGTCTTGTCTGCTGTTGCTGTGCACAGATGTGGTAAATTGGGAAACTGGTTTTGTCATTGTAAGCCTCTTCCTCTTGTCATTCAGTTGTCAAAGTAGGAATGCTCTTACCTACTGAAATAAATATACTACATGTCCATGTGTAGTTACCTTAAGTATTTACAACTTGATTGGAACTAGAACTGTGCCAGGACAAATCTCACCTCAGTTAAAATTAGGAACTTTGTACAACTTTTGGATCAGGGGTTTAATTTTGGAAATGAGTTAAAGCTTTTACCTTTTGCCTTTTGGTTTTTACTTTTTTGGTATTAGTATCTTACAATTAAAAGTAATATGTTTGTGGGGAGGGAAGGAAAGGTAGCATACCTAGTATAATACTTCTTGCCCATGTTTGAGCCACTAACTCTTTAAATTTCTTATTAGTTTTATATGGGACTAAAATGTAATTTATTCTTGGAGATATCCCCGTATATAAACTGTTTAATATTTCATCATCTGGGTTTATTGTTTATGCTGTTAACTTCATGCCATAGTGTGGGTCTGCAGTGAGACCAAGTTAAAGCTTCTTTAGTTTTTAACTTTCTGATTTTCGTCACTGCTGTGCCTTTTAAATTTTTTAAATACCACATGAATGTAGCTTTTGCTAAATTTTTGTAAAAACAAAATCTAGAAAGGGCTAGTGCGTGTGTGTGGGTTTTTAATTTTTTTTAATTCATTTTCATTTTGACAGTTGTCATACTGCAAATGTATATTTATACAAGTGCTTGATCACACTGAACAGGAATTTCATTGAGACTTTAGATTAGGCATCAATTTAAAAATTGTTCATGTAAAATGCTTCATTTTTAGTGTGTTTAGTGCTGGCGAAAATTGCCAGAGGTATAGCTTTGGAGCGTGAAGTCCTCTATCCACAGAACAAGGTGTAGAAAAAATGGCAGTTATCCAAACTTCTTTCCACTACCCTGCTGATCCCTCTGTTCCGGGGAGAATCACCTCTCTAGATAACCAAATAGTTCCATCTCCATACTCATTCAGTTGAGACCACTGTCAAGGAAGTCAAATAATACCAGTTGTGGCTGTGGTGTGACTAGTGTCTTATCTAATATTCAGCTGTAAAACGTTCAGATCTAAAATGTCAAAAATTAAACTTTCTGCAATAATGTAAAACCAAGTTTCTCCATTCATTTATACTAATACAGACATTTCACTAGGACTATTTCATACCTTTACAATAGCTCCGGAAAGTAAACATTGGAATTTTTTTTATAGTTATGTCCAGAATAAGAACCTCTTGTCTTGGAGCACAGGGTTTATTACTTCAAGATTAATACTTTTAACTTTGTCAAAGGACATCATCTTAAAATCTAGTCATTTAAGAGTTAAAAGGGTCAAGATCCTTGGATAACTGCACTCATATGCAGTAGTGACAAGTCAGAGCAGTAGGGAGGAATTTCTGACTACGGGAAGGAAGTAGTTAAGAGGTGAATTCTCCTTTAAGCTTAAAGTTTGTACAGAAAGATTCCCTAATTTAAAAAATGTATATTTATAACTGTTCTCTGTAGTTTTGTTGAAGGACTTAGTCTAAATTATTAGACAAGAGACTTTGGGGTTTGTTTACATGCACATTTAGTTCAAGGTAACCTGGGGTATGAGTTTAGCCTGCCACAGACTAACTGTCCATGTGGACTCTGATGCTCATTAACTATTTGTTAATGCTTTTTGATCTAGTCCTCTTTGAATCGGGATTAAATCAAATCACTTTAACAGATTTAATGGACATGAGCAGGGTCCACATACACAGTTTGTATGTGGCAGTCTAGTGAGGGGTAGATTAACAGCTCTGTTTGCAAATTGTTGATGTAGAGAAACTTAGGCCTTGTCTACACTGGCAAGTTTCTGCACGGTAAAGCAGCTTTCCTGAGGTGTACACACTGCCAAGCCACTTAGTGCGCAGAAACTGTGCAGTTGCAGCGCTGTAAAAAACCCACCTTGACGAGAGGCGTACAGCTTTCTGTGTTGGGGCTACAGCGCTGCAGTGCCAGTGTAGACACCCTGGTCAATTACAGCACTACGATTGGCCTCGGGGAGGTGTTCCACAATACCTGTTCTCCCCTCTCTGGTCATCGGTTTGAACTCTACTGCCCTGCCCTCAGGTGACCAACTGTCATCCCCACTCAAATTTCTTGGGAATTTTGAAAGTCCCCTTCCTGTTTACTCGGTGATGCGTGCAGTCGTCTCAGTGCATCTTTCCAGGTGACCATGCCTGCTCCACATGCTTGGAGCAATGCCAGGTGATCTTTCCAGGTGACCATGCCTGCTCCATCTCCTGCTTGGAGCAATGCCGTGCTGCTGGACCTCATCAGCGTTTGGGGAGAGGAGGCTGTCCAGTCCCAGCTGTGCTCCAGCCGTAGGAATTATTACACCTACGGACAGATTTCATGATGCATGACAGGCCATGACCAGGACACACTGCAGTGCAGGGTCAAAGTGAAGGAGCTGCGGAACGCCTACCACAAGGCAAACCGCTGCTCTGGTGCTGTGCCCACGAGTTGCCGGTTCTACAAAGAGTTGGACGCAATACTCTGTGGTGACCCCACCTCCACTGCGAAGGCCACTGTGGATACTTTGTTGGTTCGCGTGCCAGTCGAGAATGGACTGAGCCAGGAGGAGGAAATCTTGGACGAGGATGTGGAGGGGGAGGGTGACCCAGAGGCAGAGGATGACTTGGAGGTCAGAGATGCATGCAGCCAGGAGCTCTTCTCTACTCTGGTGGAGGCTAGCCAGTCACAGCTGTCGGAGCTTGGCAAAGCGCAAACAGGAGAGGAGGTCCCTGGTAAGTGGCTTTGATTTTTGGGAATTGCTGAAGCGTTGTTGGGGACAGGAGGGTTGCAGAAAGCAGGCTTGTCTGTATGATGCGTGTACCACCACATGCCTAGTCTGAGCAGTGGAACAGGGTGTTGATTGACTCCCTCACTTCACGGGAATCTCTCTCTGAGATCGCCATGAAACTCTCATGGAAATATGGGCAATCTGCTGCTGCAGGTTCTTTGGCAGAGCTGCTATGTTTCTTGCCCCATTAAGGGTAACTTTCCCACGCCACTCTGCCATAACAGGGGAGTGCAGGGGGACCATTGCTGCATACAGGCGAGCCGCATAAGGGCCAGGGTGGAAGCCGCAGTTTTGGAGGAGACCCTCCCTTGATTCCCTGCTCATCCTCAGCAGCGAGATCTTCCATAATGAACACAGCCTGTGGAAAATGTGGGAACGGTAATGATTATAAGGCCCCCCCAACAGTGCTGGCTCTCCCCAAGAGCCACATGGCCAGTGTACAGTACGGTCGTGGAACACTGATTTCCTTTGCCCCTGTGGTTACTCACCATTTTGGGAGTCTTGTGGCTCATGTGTGCTTGCCTGGGGTCAGCCAGTTAGTGACAGGTATGTGAATAGTGGCTCTGTTATAAATCACTGAATACAGGTCTGTGTGTTGTAAACAATACTGCTTCTGTAAAATGTTGCATTTTGGCTTCACAGATATGACCTAAGGAGCCCAGCCTCTCTCTTGGTTATCGCTGGCTGAACGGCAGCGCAGAATTAGAAAGTGGCCATGAAGAACTAAAGAGGACTTTCTACGTGATGTCATGATGCACTCCGCGGCTGAAAAACAAGAATTGAAGGAGTAGCGGGACAGCGAGAAGAGGGACCGAAAAGGAGAACATGGCGCACCAGAACGAAGTCACGGAGCGACTCATAAACATGGAGCGCCAAGCACGCACACACACACTCCAGGCGCTACTAGCACTGCAAACCGAGCAGCCCCGCGCCTACCCTCCCCTGCAGCCGCTATCACAAAACTCTTTCCCATGCGCCCCCTAGACACCGCCATCACATTCTTATCAACCTCCTGGCTCCAGTCTGTACCTGTGGCATTCCATTCCTCTCCCATCACAGTCCTGCACTGCGGACTCCCAGTACCCACTGCACTCAACACCTGTCCCTCTGCAGTTCAGTCCTGCTGAAGTACAGTACCCGCTGCACTGTACTCCAAAGGAGAAGGTTGGATATGATACCTGGACATACACAAATATTTAATTGTCCTGGGACCCCACCTACTCCTGGGACCCTCCCTTCCCTCCATCCCGCTCAGTGCTGAGCTCAGTATATTTTGTTTGTCTCCCCCCTCCGGTGGTGGTGGTGGTTGTTTAATAAAAGAATTGTGTTAGTTTGAAAGCAATCTTTATTCTATTAATTGAAAGCAAACCGAGCCCTGCAAAGCAACAGGCAGTTTTCTTAAACTTTCATAGTGCATAGTCTGCACCAATCACAATCACCTCCTAGCATTACAAGCACTGCACCCTCGAGCATAGCAACAAAAATTAGTGGCTTTCAGCTTCAAATTGCTGCCTCAAGGCATCCCTCTAATAGCCCTGGTCTCTGGCTGTTCAAATTTAGCCTCCAGGTGCTGAGCCTCAGCAGTCCAGCCCTGAGTGAAGCTTTCACCCGTCCCTTCACAAATATTATGGAGAGTACAGCACGCGGCTATAAGCATAGGAATATTGTCATCGGCCAGGTCCAGCCTTCCATTTAGGCCGTGCCAGCAGGCCTTTAATCAGCCAAAAGCACACTCAACCGTCATTCTGCACTTGCTCAGCCTGTTGTTGAACCGCTCCTTGCTGCTGTCAAGTTGCCCCATATATGCCCACAGTGGACATTTCGACTTCCCCTACGGTGATCTTCTGATCCTGTTCAGGAAGCTGCAAGCAGGGACTGTGTTCCGAAAGATGCGTGCGTCATGCACCTTTCCGGACCAGCCTGCTTTAATGTCCATGAAAGGCCCAAGGTGGTCCACAAGCTCCTGGAGAACCATAGAGAAATACCCCGTCCGATTAATGTACTCGGTGGCTAGGTGGTCTGGTGCCAGAATTGGAATATGTGTGCCATCTATCGCCCCTCTGCAGCTAGGGAAGCCCATTTGTGCAAAGCCATCCACAATGTCACACGTTGCCCAGAGTCATCGTCTTTCGGAGCAGGATGCGATGATGGCCTTGCACCTTTCTGTCAAAACGAGTCCAACGGTCGACTTTCCCACTCTGAACTGGTTAGTGACCGATCGGTAGGAGTCTGAAGTAGCTAGCTTCCACAGTGCAATCGCCACGCACTTCTCCAACGGCAGGGCAGCTCTCATTCTCGTGTCCTTGCGCTGCAGGGCTGGGACAAGCTCATCACACAGTCCCATGAATGTGGCTTTCCTCATCTGAAAGTTCTGCAGCCACCGCTCGTTATCCAGACGTGCATGTTTCCCGAGCCGAAAAGCAGCGTTCCACTGTGATCAGCACCTTCGTGAATGCCACAAGCAATCTCGTGTCGTAGCTACTATGTGTGGGGAAATCAATGCCTTTGTAGTTTAAGGAATAACGCCACTGCCACTTGTGACATGTTAGTGAGAGCCAGCAGCATATTGATCAACAGTGCGGGATCCACTCCTGCAGACTGAAGAGGTAGAGTGCGCAGTACACAAACGGTTGAAAGATGGCGCCAAATGCGGATGGAAGCACAGGGATTTCTGGGATGTGAAGCAGTGCATCATGGGGAATTGAGACAGGACAAGGGATGCCCTGCGACCCCCTCCACCTTCCCACAACTCTTAGCGGCAGAAGAGGAAGAGATGCTCTGTGGGATAGCTGCACAGCATGCACCGCTGCAAGTGCCGCAAGTGTGAACATGTTATTGCACAGGCAGCTGACAGTGTAAACACACAACAGCGGTTTCACTTTCAGCGCGCTCTGAGCGATGCTGTAACTCTGCCAGTGTAGACATACCCTTAGTGTTTGTAGTTTAATATGAGTTCATTAGGGAGGATCTAACACCTTTTTACAAATTCCTGTATCGTGTCACATTAGGAGAAGTTTCTGCATAATTCCTGATGTGTTTTATAAACATACACCAAATACAAAATCGGGATTAACTGACTAGGCATAGTTCTGCAGAAAAGGATCTGAGGGTTATAATGGATCACAAATTGAATGAGCCAACAGTATTATACAGTTGTGAAAAAAGCTAATGTCGTTCTGGGGAATATTACCGGGAGTCTTGTATGTACGACATGGGAGGTAATTGTGCTGTTCTGCTCTGTTTGACACTGGTGAGGCCCTCAGCTGGACTACTGTGTCCAGTTCTGGGTGCCACACTTCAAGAAATATGTGGACAAATTGGCAGGAGCCCAGAGGAAAGCATCAATAATGATAAACGGTGTCGAAATCTGAGCTCTGAGGAAAGTTTGTTTTTTTTAATAATAAAAACTGGGCATGTTAGTCTTGAGAAAAGAAGAGTGAGTGGGGGCTCCCAATAAGTTTTCAGCTGTGTAAAAGGACAATGATCAGTTCTTCTCCATGTCCACTGAAACTAGAACAAGAAGTCACAGGCTTATTCTGCTGTGAGGGAGATTTAGATTAGGATATTTGGAAAAATTTTCTAACTATAAGGATAAAGTTCGGAAACCAGCTTCCAAGAGAGGTTATGGTGTCCCCGTCACTGGAGGTTTTTAAGAAGAGGCTATAAACACCTGTCATGGATGGTCCTGCCTTAGTGAAGGGGGCAGGCCTAGATGACATTTCAAAGTCCTTTCCATTTATATTTCTGGGATTTTGTGTCAGGTGCTGCCAGGCTTTGCTTCAGGACTTTGGGGGCAAGAAAGGAGACCACCCATTGTTCATGTGTTGTTGTTTTTTTGGTTTTTTTTCTTAGCAAAGGGATCATCGGGAAATCAGTTGGAACTTAGTCATCCTTTCAGTAGCAATAAGCCCTACTGCAGGATTCATAAGTCTGACTCTGGCTAATCTAGCCTTCAAGAAATACTTCATCTGGCTTGTTATATAGATACTGCTCAGCGTGTGCTAGGCAGTTTCCAAGCACAGTGGAAGACATGGTGCTTGGCCCTGCAATGTGTGTACTATGAGAAGATAAAGACAAAGGGTGGTGGATAGGGATAGTTGCCATTAAGAATGAGTACCCTAAGTGTTTGAATTTTGTGCAATAGCACTCATTTAGCTGATGACATGATTGATGATGCTGATGTCCAGATATAAGGACCCAGTCATTCAGGGCAATTAAAAAAACAAACACACACCATGTAAATTAACGAAGTCTCAAAATTAATGCTTAATGAGTGTAGTGGTTAACTGCAAGTGACATGCCATTTGGATCAAGAAGGTGTGTGGGGGAGGGTGTTAACCTGGCCAAACAATCAACATTAATTTGAATCATTTTCTAAATTGAGGAGGAACAGTAATTCTAAAAAAAGGAGGAACAGTAATTGAGTTATCTGTTCCTCCTTTTTTTACAAAACTTTTCAGTGAAAAATCCATAAATAACTATTTGGATTTATTGAAAGAACCCTTAAGTATTTTCAAATACCTTACATCTGTCAAATATTGCATTTCTAGGATCAGTTATTTAAATTGTACCCCCAGAAATACATGTACACATCTTCTAAATTAGTAGTACAAATCTACCATATGATGTGCTATTAAAGAAAGGTTGTTTCATTTCATACATATGGTTTTTAGTTACAATATAGCTTCTTAATTTTAGAAAATGCAACACTGCCATCTGGTGTACTCTTGTGACCACAGTAGAAAATAAGTTTTAGCAGGAATGTGAACGTTTTTCTAGTAGCATAAATCTTTCAAATTGAGAAGTGGCAAATAGACTAATTAACATAATGCTGTGTAAATATGTGGAATAATGAGTGATTGAACAGATGAGTAACAGTTGTGAAATCAGAGTAGCATATGAAAAAGGTGGATGGTGGACTATGTCACATGTATGTTCTGTAAGTCTTCTATTTCATTACTGTTTATAAAATACCTTCAGAAAAATCATTTTTTTGTCAGTGGTTCTTCAGATACTTTAAAAGAGCAATTCTATGTTTAATCATAAGGTCATTTCTACTAACATCCTGTACTACAATTATTCTTTTACCCGTTTACTTTACTAACATTACATTATCAGTGACAGATTTATTCTAAATCAGTTAATTATCCAAGCAAAAATTGATAGCCCCTTAGATATTCTTTGTAACAAATTGTTTTATACAAACTAATCTGTGTCACTTTTCTCACAAGATGCTTTTCACCTTGTTCTTGATATAATTAGTAACTTCCTTTGCCTGTTTTTTACAAGCACGCCTTTCATATAATGATTGAGGTAAGCTGTATTGTTTTTTTGTGTTTGTGGAACTTTGTGGTCATGTAAGACATTCTATTTCTTGTTGCTTTGATATAAATTAAGTTCTTTGCAATACTTTGTAGCGGTGCTCTCTGTAAGCATGCTGGGTCAAAATGTAAACTTATTCTCCTAAAAATTACTAGAATTTCTTGTGCAATAGAGTTGAATGTCTGTGGAGATTGATAATGGAATACACCACCTTTCACTTTTTAGGTCCTTGGTTTGAATTTGGCATTTGAGATTTCAGAGGCTTATATGAAAGAAACAAATCACTTTAAAATGTCTGCACATAAAACTTCATTGACAATTGGCAGTTCCTTGTTGGCAGTCTTCAGAGAGCCAAGTTCTAAATTGTTGTGGATACTGAACTTCACTCTCTCATAAGTGGTCTTGCTAATTCATAGTACAAACCCATTGGAAACATGATTTAGAGAAAATGGAACATTGCTTTTCACAGTTTTAAATAGCTTTCCTGCAAATTTTAAATTTGTAAAAAGTTGGTAGAGATTTCCTTCCACTTACACCACTGTTCAGCTTCAAATGAAAGTCTTCAGGTTCAGAAGAAATTAAAATAGGAAACTTATTACTACTTAACATGCATATGTTTTTTCAGCATTTACAGATATTTACTAATCTTTATTGCACCTTTGCCAAGATGCAGGATTTGTTGTCTAAGCCATCTAAGTCAGATGGCTATCCAGCCTCCTTTTGAAAACCTTCAGTGAAGGAGCATCCGCTACTTCCCTAGATGGTCTGTTCCATAGTCCTCACTGTTCTTAAAGTTACAAAGTTTTTCCTGAGGTTTAATCTAAATCTGCTATACTGTTGTTTGAACTTATTGCCTCTTGTCCTGTCCTCTCTAGCAAGAGAGAACTGTTATCCATCTTTTTTTTTAATGGCAACCTTCAAGTATTTGAAGATTGTAATCATATTTCCCCCACACACACACTTAATCTCATCTTTTCCAAACTAAACATAGCCAGTTCTTCCAGCCTTTGCTCATATGGCTTGCATTCTATCCCTTTGATCATCTGTCATTCTTCTCTGGATCCTTTCCAGTTTGTCTAAGTCCTGTCTATAAATTGATGACCAAAATTGGACACAGTACTCCAGCTGAGGCCTAACGAGCGCCGAGTAGAGTGGAACTATCACCTCTGTAACTTGCATGCTGTGCCTCTGTTAATGCAGCCTAAAACTGCATTTGCTGCTTTTTTTTTTTTCTTTTTAACATCACGTTGCTGACTCATGTTGGGGTTGTGATCCGCCACAAATTCCCCACTCCTCCTTTCCCCCTTTTTAAAAATGGGACTATGTTAGCCCTTGTCCAGTACTCCTCATCTGTTATCCATGAGTTTGCAAATATTCCTGCCAGTGGCTCCAAGATTTCTTCAGCTAATCAGCACCCTGGGGTGAATAACATCAGGCTCTGCTGTCTTCAATTCATTCAAATTAGTAAGACGATCCTATGTGTTCTTTACTTACCTTGATCTGCATCTCTTCCCCTTTATTCTCTATGGTAACTTGATTAGTCATCTGGTCACATCATCTTTTTTGTAAGAAGGCTGAGGGCTTGTCTACGCTACAAAATTAGGTCAACTTAACTTAATTTAGGTCGACCTACAGCCACCGCAATTATTCAGTCGGCTATTGGTGTCCACGCTACCCTACTTCTACTGGTGGAGAGTGGCTTCAACAGTATCACTTGCACAGGCTAAAGTGGGGTATTATGGGGCACTGACAGCCATGCGGGGCTGACAGCTGGAGCCCCCCATCCGAATCGGGGTGACAACCCCAGTTGTGAGCCCAGCATGGACTCAATTTCACAGTACTGGAGCATACCAGCAGTGAAATTGAGATTCTTGTCAATTAAATGGCTCAGGACCCCAGGCTGCTGACAGAATTATAGCCAACAGCTGAAGTAAGTAATGCAGCATCTACACGAGCACTGTGTTGCCCTAACTACACCGAGCTATGCCTCTTGTGGAGGTGGAGTTATGTTGGTGTAGCAGGCCACTTACTTCAGCCAAAGCAGCATATTAGCGTAGACACTGACATAATTGTAGTGTAGACCAGTGGTTCTCAACTTTTTTTTTTTCATGGACCACTTGAAAATTGCTGAGGCTCTTGGCGGAAAAGATCTTTCCAAATGTTTGTACCATTAGCGAACTATTGTAAAGCGCTTTGGATAAAAGCACTATATATATAAAAAAACTTAATAATAAATGTGTTTTTGTTCTACAAATAAAAGCCCACAACTCATAAGTTCCCGACCACCTTCATTTTTTGCAAATAATTCATCCCTGTTGGTTAGTATCAGATCCAAAATGGATGACCCTGTACTTGTTTCCTCCACATTCTGATTCAGAGAGCTAATCTTGTTACCTGGTTGTAGAATGCCTCATCTACTTCCTCTTCTTGATTTGGTGGTCTATAATAGACCCCCACCATAACATCGCTACTATTCTTTTCCCTTTTTATCCTCACCCAGTGACTCTCAGCAAGTCTGCTGCTCACTTCCTCTTGGACCTCGTCACAAGTGTAAACATTCTTGATGTACAGCACAATGCTTCCTCCTTTTCTCCTATACCTATCCTTCCGGAACAAGCTATATTCTTCAATACTGGTATTCTAACCAGGGGTGTTGTCCCACCAATCCTCTGTTTACTTCTCCGGTGTTTGCTGCTCCATAGGTTCGCAACCATAGTCTGGTGCAGTATTTAACTCAAATTAGCTTTATGACTTATGGGAAAAGTGGAGCTTAAATGTCTGAGCTTTTTGCTTCCTAGTCAGTTCATCAACTTTTGTCTTCTACTGACTAGGTTAGCCAGTCAGTTAGGCTTTTCAGAAAATTTAGAGCCCTTAAGGCTACAAAGATCTTTTGAAAAGATTATTTAGAAATAATTATGCCTGTGGCACCTAAATGGTTTGCATAAACTAGAACTAGTTGGGACTCTTCCAATGGAACATTTGCCTATTTGGAAAAAGTTGATTTTTCAAAAAGTGAAACACTTCATGGAAACGTGGATTTTGATGAAATTTTGCTTTAGGAAAAATGAAACTGAGTGTTCCATTTTGAACTCTTCAGAAAGGAATGTTTGGGGTTTTTTTGTTCAAAACTATTTATTTTCAAAAAATTTTTTAATACCCAAATAAAATTCTAAACTGCAATAAAACTTTTCACTTTTGTCAAAACAAAACATTTCAACCGAAAACTACTATTTTTTTCAGAATGTTGTTGTGTAGGAAACAGATTTTTGTTTTGTTTTTTAGAATGATTTTTTTATTTTTTATTACATAATTTCTTGGCACAGAAAATTCAGTTTCTGCCCTATAAGAATTGTATGTGTTCCACTGTGAAAACAAGAAAACATTTAATTAGAAGTTTAATTTAGTTTTTGTTGTGGAAGAAATATTCTGGATAGGTGATTAATAAATATCACAGTGTGGAGAATACATTCTCCTATCTGTTTACTTTCTGAAGTTTTTAAGAAGTATGTAGCATTTAGTGGTTAGGAAGTCAAGTATTGCGGTGGAATTGTTTTTAATCACTCTTAGTAAATGGCAAGTTTTGAACATTCGCTTGCTATATGGTACAGAGCCAATTCAGAAAGTCTTAAATACTTCTAGATTTGGGAGAGGAACGTTGTTCTAATGTCTAAACAAAGAAAGCTAGATCTGTGCGCTATTGCTCACTTGGTCACAGAGCTGCTTTGTTAATTTGGGCAACTCATTAGGGCCAAGACTTCAAAAATGGGTGCCTAAAGTTAAACTTGTAAATCCATATTTAGGCATCCATGGGAATTCCTGGGTGCTCAGAACACTTGAGATAAGCCTACTAAATTGGTACGAGGATTTGGATTTACAAATTTACAAAAAATTCTTTGTTTAGACATTTAGGTACCCATTTTGGAACAAAATGGCCTTAACCCCCCTGCCTTAATTTCTACATCAGTAAAACTGGGATAACTTCTTCAAAGTGTTTTGTAAAAGGATTTGAAATTGTATGGAAGCCATTATAGGAGTGAAATTATACTTCATTGTGTTAGTGACTTTATCAATGAGACATAATTATTTCATTTTTAATGTCACAGAGAAAATAATGTTAATGCCTAATCTTGGTGCTCTGTTTTTGTATTTACCAGCTTTATTTCTCTAATCAGCATTGTTTAAGTATTTTAACTTAGTTTTGTTTTAAGCATCCCTCATTCCCATGTTTCTTTAAGGGTTCAGATTCTTACATGAAGGGTAACATTTACATGACTTAAGTGCTTTTGAAAATGGGACTTAGGTTTGTGTGAAAATTTTACCCTTAGCCTTTATTAGTGCTCTCAAACGATTAAAAAAAATAATCCTGATTAATTGCGAGATTAAAAAAATACTCAAGATTGATTGTGCTTTTAATCGCACTGTTAAACAATAATACCAATTTATTATAAATATTTTTGGATGTTTTTCTACATTTTCAATACAGTAACTCCTTACCTAAAGTCGTCCCGGTTAACGTTGTTTCGTTGTTACGTTGCTGATCAATTAGGGAACATGCTTGTTTAAAGTTGTGCAATGCTCTCTTCTAACGTCGTTTGGCAGCCGCCTGCTTTGTCCACTGCTTGCAGGAAGAGCAGCCCGTTGCAGCTAGCTGGTGGGAGCTTGGAACCGGGTGGACTGGCAACCCCCCTATCAGCTCCCTGCTCCCCTAAGTTCCCTGTGCAGCAGCTGCCCAGCAGGCTAGCAATTGCAGCTGTCCCTCCCCCCACTGCCTTGGAGCTGTTCCTGCCCTCTGCCTTGGAGCTGTTCCCCGAAACTCCTGCTTGCTGTGCGGGGGGGAGAGGGAAGGAAGAGGGGGGCTGTCAGGGTGTCCCCCTCCCCTCTGCTCCTGCACCCCGCTTACCCCATCTTCCATAGAGCAGGGAGGACACACAACAGGGCTCAGGACGGGGAGCTTGTTGGCAACAGCAGCTAGGGTCTCAGCAAGCTGATCTAATTAACAAGACAGTGTACTTAAAGGGGAAATGCGCATCTCTCTCTCTCTCTCACACACACACACACACACACACACACACACACACACACAGAGTGTGTGTCTCTGTCTCTGTCTGCAATGCTTTCTCCCCTCCCTCCATTCCTGCTGCCTTGTAGACTGTGAGAGTTAACCCTTGAGGGCTCAGCCAATTGCTAGTTCATCATTTAGCAGTAAGGCATTCCCTGGAAAATATCCCACACTCTGACTCCTCCACCTCAACCAAGCTTCACAATCATCATCACTGTGTACCAGTATTAAATTGTTTAAAACTTATACTCTGTGTATGTATATGTGTGTGTGTGTATATATATGTAAATCAATATACAGTAAGTCCTCACTTAACATTGTAGTTATGTTCCTGAAAAATGCGACTTTTAGCAAAACTATGTTAAGTGAATCCAATTTCCCCATAAGAATTAATGTAAATGAGGGGATTAGGTTCCAGGGAATTTTTTTTCACCGGACAAAAAGATACATTTTTCAGGAATATAACTACAATGTTAAGTGAGGACTTACTGTATATTGATTTCAATTACAACACATAATACAAGGTGTACAGTGCTCACTTTATATTTTTATTACAAATACCTGCACTGTAAAAGAGAGTATTTTTCAGTTCACCTCAAACAAGTACTAGGCAGCATTATCTCCTGTAAATGTAAACAAATTTGTTTCTCTTAGCGATTAGCAGAACTAGAATTAGGACGAGTGGACTAAGTTGCACTTTCACGATAGAGATTCGACAGTACTTGTATGAAGTGAGTTAAAAAATACTATTTCTTTTGTTCACAAATATTTGCACTCTAAAAAAAAGGAAATCAAAAATAATATAAAGTGAGCATGTACACTTTGTATTCTCTGTAATTGAAATTGATATATTTGAAAATGTAGAAAAACATCCAAAATATGTATAATAAATTTAAATTGGTCGTCTTTTGTTTAAAAGTGTGATTCAAACTGTGATTAATTGCGACTATTGTTTTAATCTAGTTAATTTGTTTTGTGTTAATCACTTGAGTTAACTGCAATTAATTGACATTAATTAATTAAATTCATTCATTGAAAAGTATCATTTTCTTTAGTAATCCTCTGGTGTTAGGTTTCAGAGTAGCAGCCGTGTTAGTCTGTATCAGCAAAAAGAACAGGAGGAGTACTTGTGGCACCTTAGAGACTAACAAATTTATTTGAGCATAAGCTTTCGTGCTTATGCTCAAATAAATTTGTTAGTCTCTAAGGTGCCACAAGTACTCCTGTTCTTTTTCCTCTGGTGTTAGTTACTTACTAGGGAAGAAATAGGTAATTAGAGTGTTATTCTTTTAGCACATTTAAACTAGGACCTGGTGAAGTATTAAAGTGGCATTATGTGAACAATAACTTTAGCTAACTGAAATCTGTGCATCTATAGCTTCCTTTTAATTAAAATGGGGGCAAAAATATTTGTATTTTGTTTATTCTCACAATAGTGAAGCAGATTTAAAGACTAATATTTTCTGAACAATTGTAGTTGTAGTGTCTGTCTAAGGGTATTCTATACCACCCTTCATTGTAGTGTCCAAACATGGAGGTAAGGGAGACCACTTGTTCATTATGTAAAAATAGCAAATCAGTTTCCTAACTTGCTTTCCCCCCCCCCGCACCCATAAACAGTGCAGTAATGTCCATTAGGGAAGTCAAAATCTGCACATTACAAAGAGATTTAAAAATAGACTAAAACTCTATATCAGTCTGAATCTTATCTATATGATCAGTAGAGGGGGACTAGAATTAATGATCTGTAGTATCAGACACAAACTTTACAAGTGAATGGTGTGTGTGTACAGTAAAGAATAACTCTCAACATTGACTCCAGAAAACAGGCCTCTGCCTGAAGTTAAATTTTCTGTTAGATGAGTGAGTGGAAAATTCTGATATGCTTGTGCAGACACAAGTAGGCCTGACATTTTCTTCAGAATAGGATAATGGCTTACATAAACACAGTATATTGGGAAGAAAAATAGAAATGCCCACAGTGCTTGCCATTACCAAAAATATTGAAAATGTGCTATTTCAGTTGAGGAAGGTGCATGTAGAATGAATACATATATGTATATAATAAAATACGTAAGGGCTTTCATTATTTACAGTAACTGTAATAATGTTTCCCAGAAAGGGAAACTGTCCAGAGTAATCTGCTGGTTGCATAGACACCCTCAGACACTTGTCCCCTTGCCTTCCAGTAGTTCTCTCAACTTTTATTGTGTTTTGAAAAGGACTGGTTTGGATTCCCTTTTGTGCTCACCAGTTCATCAGTTGGAGAAAATACTGTTGAGTGTGACATGAGACACTGCCTCTTCTCTAAACATTAAACATTCTGCAAAACTTTTTGCTAACTTTATGAGAAAGAGAAATGGAATGGTAGTTCAACCTAGGTCTGCTTTATGGCTATGTAGAGCACAACAAAGTGAGCAGGCAAGTTGAAGCTTCAGTCATCCTCTAGTTAGTGACAGAAATACATTTGGTCTAGTTTGCATTTTACTTACACACACACACACACACACACACACGCAGAAAGTTCTCTGCTGTACTTGTTCACTTCATTGGTATTGTAAAAATACTTAATTCTATCATAATTAAAGCTTGATTTTCATTCTCTTCAGTGCCTCTCTGCCTTCATATCTCAGAAGAATAAATATTAGAAATATGTTAGGTTTCTATTTGTGTATTAATTCTCGGTGTGTCTGACGGAGTCCTGTTTCCTTCCTGTAAAAAAGGGTTAAAGATGGTTTGTTTTTGGCAGGATTTGACACCAAATGTTTTTTCAATGTAATTATGTTCCTAATACTGTAGTCCTAGATCTCACACAGACTAACTAGATTTCAATTATACACTTCTATCTGTTTTCAGGACCCTGGCCCACCACCACCTTCACCCTTGATGGGTCTGAAGCCTCTGCAATTGTTAGAGATAAAAGCTAGGGGAAGATTTGGTTGTGTATGGAAAGCTCAGTTGCTAAATGAGTATGTTGCTGTCAAAATATTCCCAATCCAGGTATGTAAATGTTCTTGTTGTCCTATTGTAATGTAAAATATCAATATACAAAGCAAACTTTTCTGTATACAATAGGAAGTTGTCCTCTCCCCAAATGTCAGTAACTATACACAATTAAGTTCTCAAATACAGGTAATGTTTGCAGCTCAAAAGTGAACAAGGCAGATGATGGCATATCTTTTAATTGAACTAAAAATAAGTTATTAAATGCAAAATATGTGCTCTAATTCAACATTGGGGAAATGGAGTTAAAAGTTAAGAAATTCAAAAGACAGAGGTTCTGGTCCTGTAAACTCAAGCATATTAGTAATTTTAAGCACTTCACTAGTCCCATTGCACCTGCTGTCCATCCTCCTACTGGTTTTAGTAGTATTTTGCTGTTAGGTACTGAAAAAATTTGAACCTACTAAGGAGAATTTTTGCTAACGCTGTCTAAATTAAGTGGTGGTCATAATGAATGGCAATTGTTAGAGTAAATTGGTATCCTGAAAGAGATCCCAGTAAAATGGCTGTTCCAATTAGGCATGTCTCCATTAAGTGAAGTATACTGCAGTACTGGAAATGTTGAGCCATCAGCTGCATTTAGCCCTGCAGCTCTGGGGGGTCCTGTTAAATTGTTAGAAGTGCAATCTCACTGAAAGGATCTTAAAGCACATTGAATTACATTAATCTGAGTGTTACAGTACTTAAAAATGCACTTTACCAGTTAAGGAGGGGTGAGTTGTACTTACATTTTCTAATAGGTAGATCCATATTGACCTGCTGATAAAACACATCTGTGGAGATTATCTTTCTCTAGTAGGAATTTCTCACCCCAAAATAAAATCCAATACACCTGGAACTTTGCTTAACTCAACTTAATGAAGAAAAACCTGTTCCCACTTTTAAAAATTATATAATCATCTTATTAAAACTTCTATTGAAAATAATTTTTGAGCAATGATCTTCAGCATCAGGGTGGTTAATATTGCTAGCATTATCAAGAGCCAAGCATTATATCTGGTGGGCAATATGCAAACCCTTCACTCAGCTGACAGTGCCCCAGACCTGACCGTAAGCGTCTCTGCTATTCCAGTGTGTGGTATCTATGGAGATTCACGTTGGTGCCAACCTGCATAGTACTGTTACAATAGACAAATTTCCGTGGGAAACTACCAAATATAGTTTCCTTGTAACTTAAATTAGGTACATAAAGATTTATCCTATAATTTTATGAACTTTTTCTTGTTTTGCCTGAAATATGTAGTGCAGATTTTAAATTACTTACCTAAATTTCAGACAAATACTTGTAATTTAAAATAATCTATCCAGTCTGTCAATATTAATATTTTGGAATGTGCCTTTCTTTCCATTGATTCAAATTTATACCAGGTCAAAACAGATTTTAATCTGTTGTTATAGAAGGTCAGTTAACTTTTCACAATGAATTACAGCAGCAAACTTGTGACTTGTAGAAGAGATTTTTTTTTTCATCAGAATATAGTAAATGTACTAACCTAATTTATCTGTGCTTGATTAAGGACAAACAGTCATGGCAAAATGAGTATGAAATTTACAGCTTGCCTGGAATGAAGCATGAAAATATCTTACAATTCATTGGTGCAGAGAAACGAGGCACCAGCATTGATGTAGATCTGTGGTTAATTACAGCATTTCATGAAAAGGTATGGTCAGTTTTGACAACAAAGAATGTTGTTTTTATCTGTTTAGTTTCATTGTAATTTTATTAAAATCCTTTAGCCTATGAACAAGCTTAAAGAAAGGAAGGCTGTGTAATTTGGAATTCCAGCCAATTTAAAAAAAGAATTGAAAGTAGTTTCACTTACCCACCAAGCCCTTCCCCATTTTTGTAGCTTCAAAGATGATTATTTTCCTCTCACTCCCTTCCCCATCCAAAAAACCAAGCCAAACCAAAACAGGTTTTGTCCGAGTAGAGAAGCTGGAAAAGTCACTGGCATTGATCCTTGCCAGAGGAAGATGTTGTTTTCTGAAACAACACATAAATATAATTTTATCAGTGTTTCACTCTGATTGTGGGCCTTCCTAATGAAGTAGGTCTTCAAAAGTTTTTTAACCAATGCCCGTCAATTGAATTGAGTCTCATATATGAAATTTTTATCACAAATTTAAAGGGTTTTCTGTATGGAAAGCTGCCTACAATAAGAAATATCAGTGTATGTATAACAAAATAACAGCATTATTGTTACTACTGCCCCATCTAGCTTTTGTGATATAACTTACATTTCTTGTAGTAGAATACAAATATTTTCAGACCTTTTTAATAGTAGGACTTGTAAAATTAAAGCAGTGGTGTAATAGCATAAACATCTAAGGGGAAATTGAGTGCTTTGCTATGAACCACGTAAAGTTAGGAAGGTTATTTCCTGTATCAGTCTTGTAAAAATCACATTTTTGATACCGATCTATTAAATTTATTTATGCCGTTTATATCAAACTAAACCAACAGATAAACATTTCCCTTTCTAAAAGGATATGGTCTACTTAATTGCTCATGTCTGAATTTTTTTAAACTACTGCTGTTATCTCTTAACAACCAAGATTACTCTCATTGAGGAACAGGAGAGAAAAATTGGTTTTCCCCCCAATTTTTGTACATTTGTCAGCATTTGGTTTGTTAGCAATTCAGTTCTTCTTTGAGTGATTGCTCATGTCAATTCCATTCTAGGTGTGCACGCACCCATATGTGCGTTTGTCGGAGATTTTTGCCATAGCGGTATCCAGAGGGTTGGCTGTGGCACTCTCTTGAGTGCCGCGCTCATGCATTGGTATATTAAGTGCCGCCAGCCCTTCGCCCTCTCAGTTCCATCTTACTGCCTGTGGTGGTTAGTCGGAGCGCCTTTTCCTTGCCTAGCAAGGGCTAGCGGTTTCGTCGTTATTGTCTTCAAGCCTTAGGGCCTTGTAAATAGTTTATTTCTAGTACAGTAACTCCTCGCTTAACATTGTAGTTATTTTCCTGGAAAATGCTACTTTAAGCAAAACAATGTTAAGCGAATCCAATTTCCCCATAAGAATTCANCCCCCCCCTTTCTACATACACACTATATATATATATATATATATATTTATATATTAAGTTTTAAACAAACAATTTAATACTGTACACAGCAATGATGATTGTGACGCCTGTTTGAGGTGGTGGAGTCAGAGGGTGGGATATTCCGAGGGAATGCCTTACTGCTAAATGATGAACTAGCACTCAGCTGAGCCCTCCAAGGTTAACGTTGTTAATATAGCCTCACACTCTACAAGGCAGCACAAAATGGAGGGAGGGGAGACAGCATGTCAGAGAGAGACCGAGACACACACACCACGTGTAAGAGAGAGACACACACATTGCCCCTTTAAGTATGCTGACCCCACTCTTGAGTACACTGACTTTTTAAGTAGATCAGCGAGTTGAGACAGCAGCTGCTGCCAGCAAGCTACCTCCTTCCTGAGACCTGTCATGTCCCGTCCCCTAGCTCTGTGGAGATGGGGTAAAGGAGTGGGGAGGGGGACACCCTGACATTAGCATCTCTTCTTCCCTCCCCCTCCCCCCACAGCAAGCAGGAGGCTCCCATGAGCAGCAGCACACGGTAGTGGGGGGCGGGACTGCTGAACTGCCAGGCAATTGATAGCCTGCTGGGCGGCTGCTGCACAGGGAACTTAGGGGGGCTGCCAGTCCACCCTGGTTCCAAGCCCCCACCCGCTAGCTCCAACAGGCTACTCTTTCTGCAAGCATTGGACGAAGCAGGTGGCTGCCAAACAACGTTATAAGGGAGCATTGCCCAACTTTAAACGAGCATGCTCTCTAATTGATCAGCAACGGGACGATGTTAAGTGAGGAGTTACTGTAGCTAGTGTTTGAGTAGTGGTTAAGTAGTGTAGTTAGAAGTTAGAGTCCCAGCGGGGACTTCTCCCCAGAAGTGCATGCTCCAGGTTTTAAGCCCTGCTCGGACTGTAAATGGCCTATGCCTGTTAGTGAGCCCCGTAGCAGCTGCCTGAAGTGCTTGGGGGAATCGCATATGAGGGACAAGCATTGCATCTGTAAAAACTTTTGACCCAAGACCCAGAAAGAGCACATCATCCATTTGAAGGCCCTCCTCATGGAGTCTGCTTTCTGTCTGGCTTCCGAGCCTTCCCGGCTAGACTCTACCCCCAGTACTTCAGCCTCAGTGTGTAGTGCACCCGCAGCACCAGGCTCTGCCTGGCATCACTCTCTGTTGCCAGTGCCCAAAAAGAAGTCCAAGAAAGGCCATGGGGTATTGGGCAAAGAACCCAGTTTAGGCTGCCAGCCAACACTGGAGCCGCATGGACCCCAATGGGGGCCGCACTCCTGGGAGTGGTAGGGAACCCAGACTCCTCCAGAGCAGGGGCCGTGTGTGTCGCTGGAAGCGGCAAAGGCTCACTACGCGGGCAAGCCAGCCATCTAGACTCCCACAAAGGGTAAGTGAACGCTGCTGATCCCCAGAGCTGAGACAAAGCGCTCTCTGTCTTCGCGCTGCAGATCTCCGGCTTCACAACCCAGGTCCTCTGCAGGTCTCCCTAGATCACTAGCACCGTGATCGCGGTCTTCACCCTCTTGACGCGGATCGCCTGGGGGGAGGTGCTGGTCACTGTATCACCAGCACCATTCACCCTCCCGCCGGTCGTCTTATCGGCACGGATCCCTATCCCCCGCACCGTGGGAACAGACTTCATTGTGGTACCAGTCCCACCACCCTGTACTGGTCCTATTCAAAATGCTGGTCTCTAGCGGCAACGGTTAGTTGCCAGATGCAGGCATCGACAGCCCCACCGTGGTCACGGGAAGAGGATTCCTCCAGCATGGAGAGGGAATTTAGCCCCTTGGTGAGGCATCACCAGCGTGATTGGGCACTCAAGGCTGTGTCGACCTCTGTGATGTCAGCTTCGCAACGCGGCCATTGGCCAGCACAGTGGCCCTACTGGAGTACGTGGGGCATGCCTGTGATGCCAATGCCCTCTCTGAAGCCTCAGAGTAACAGTTGATGGCACCATTGGCACCAGGCTCGGTGCACAAAGTGCACTCAAAGGTCGGGGTAGATGAGTGAGTGCCCACCCCAAAACCCTTTTCCCCTGCAGAGAATGATGCCGTGGGGACTCCCCCGGTGGTCCAGGCATCATCCTCATCCCTGGACAAGGTGGTGGTGGGGCCCTTGCATGCTAGCCCACCAGATGACTTCAGAGAGCACCAGGCCCTGCTTTGACGGGTGGCCAAGAACTTGGGCCTGGAGATAGAGGAGATGGCCTGTGTTCAGTGTGCTCTTGGTGTCTACCCCTATCAATGTTGCACTACTCGTGGATGATGGACTCTTAAAAATAGCCAAAGCTCTCTGGCAATCCCCATCATCCATCCCTCCCACCCACCTCCAAGAGGGCTGAAAGAAAATACTTCATCTCAGCCAAGGGGTTTGAGTACTTGTATACCCACCGGCCTCCAGGCTTGCTGGTTGTCTCTGCGGCGAATGAGAAGGACAAACGGGCACACCAGTTCGACCCCCAAAATTAAACAGGCAAAGAGGCTGGACCTTTTTGGGAGGAAGATTTATTCAGTGGCTAGCCTTCAGTTCCTGGTGGCAAACCACTGGGCTCTGTTGGGCAGATACAACTTCAATTTATGGAACTCCCTCTGAAGTTAGAGTCCCTGCCCCAGGACTTGGTCCAGGAGTTTGGTACCCTGGTGGAGGAGGGTACTGCAGCAGCGAGGTGCTTCCTCCAAATGGCATGGGACATGGCCGACTTGGTGGCGAGGGTGGTTGCATCGGCGGTGGTCATGAGGTGCAGCTCCTGGCTTCAGACCGCTGGCCTGTCCCAGGAAATGCAGGCCTCAATTCAAGATCTCCTGTTTGATGGGAATGGTCTCTTTGTGGGGCAGACTGATGCAAGGCTGATTAGCCTAAAGGACACTTCGGGCGACCCTTCGCTTGCTGGGTCTGCATATGCCGCAATTGGTGAGGAAACAGTTCTGGCTGCCACCGCCAAGGCCTTGGCAGCCTTGACAGGTCTGCAAGGACACGGGATACAGACACAAGCTTTAGTTGTTGCCGCCCTTCCTCCTCCCGCTCACCCGTGCAACCCAGTCTGGCAAAGCATCCTGGGGGCTATAAGCGCTCATTTTGAAGGTGATCCTGCTGCAGGTGATCCTGGATTATCTTCTGCGCCTCAAACTCCAAGGATTGTCCCTGTCATCAATCAGGGTCTGCCTGGCTGCTATTTTGGCCTTCCACCTCCGTTCCAAGGCAGGTCAGTCTTCGCTCATGACATGAATGAAGGCCCTGTTTTCTCTCCTGGAAGGTTTCATTCCTGGTTGCCAAAACATCTGCCCGCAGGGTGTCTGAGATCAGGACGTTTAGTTCAGAACTACCCTATAAGTATTCTACAAGGTTAAGGTCCAGCTGTGACCGCACCCAGTGTTCCTGCCCACGGTAGCTTCCCAGTTTCATACTGACCAGGACATATACTTACCTATCTTCTTCCTGAAGCCTCATAAATCAGAATAGGAATGCAGGTTACATGCCCTGGATGTCAAGAGGGCATTGGCCTTCTACATCGATAGGACAAAGCCATTTCGCAAGTCAATGCAGCTGTTCGTTGTGGTGGCAGACAGGATGAAAGGTTAACCAGTGCCTGATGAGAGGATTTCATCCTGGATCATGGCCTGTATCCACTAGTGCTATGAGCTGGCGAAAGTGCTTCCACCGGCAATCATGATGGCACACTTGACTAGAACACAAGCGTCATCAGCGGCCTTCTGGCACAGGTGCCGCTCCAAGAGCAGCTACCTGGTCATCTGTCCACACGTTCGTGTCTCATTATGCACTTAGCAAGCTTGAGATGACGCTGGCTTTGACAGAGCAGTGCTACAAGCCACACGACCATGAACTCCGAGCCCAATTCCATGGATACTGCCTGAGTGTCACCTAGAATGGAATTGACATGAGCAAGCACTCAAAGAAGAAAAAAGTTACCTACCTTTTGTAACGGTTATTCTTCGAGATCTGTTGCTCATGTCCATTCAATTACCCACCTTCCTGCCCCTCTGTTGGAGTGCTGGCAAGAAGGAACTGAGAGGGCATAGAGTCGGAGGCGCCTAATATACCAACTCATAAGCGCAGCACTCAAGAGAGTGTCATAGCCAACCCTACGGATACCGCTAAGGCAAAAATCTCTGACGACAGTGCACATGAACCCGCACGTACCTAGAATAGAATGGACATGAGTAACACATCTCAAGTAACACATCTCAAAGAACAACAGTTACGAAAGATAGATAACCGTTTTTTCCCCTTGAGCAGTTAGTCCATTTCCCCCTTTTGTGTGGGCTTTACTCACAGCAACAAGTGAGACACAGACACTTCTCTGGTTTTTAAAAAGTGATATTTAAAACCCAAAAAGTTGGCACAGGGGATTCAAGAGTAGTGTAGTATCTGAAAATATTTTTAACTCGTTGTTTATAATTTGACTAGATTTGTAGTTCATATGAGAAAAGGTAAAGAAACGATCTCTCATAGATCCCCCTCACTCTAAAAAAGGGCTCTGAATATCAATGTAATGCTTGTGAGAAAGTGCATACATAATTCAACATTATGCTTGGGGGTGGATCCACAAAACTCTTGACTTTGTGCCCAGAAAATCGAATCACCCTGTTTTGAAAGCTAAGAAATTCCAGCATTTATCTCCAGCAGTGTTTAACTTGTAATATCTAATTTTTTTCTTTGACTGTTTTTACAGAATAGTTTCTTAATATCTATCATAAATTGTCTTCCTTCATTTCTAGTCTTTTTTTAGTTTAAAAATTTACACATTTTACTCCCATTTATTTAATCTTCTAATAAATGAGGGTCAATGACAAAAGACATTTTCACATCTTTCAATTTGATTAAAGTGTTTGGTTATTGTGTGAACTATAGATAGATCCTGTAAGTGTTTATTGTGTTAAGAGATGACTAATTGGATTGGAAATTATACCTTTTTTCTAAATACCAACAGATTATACAGTAGAACCTCAGCGTTACAAACACCTAAGGAATGAGGTTGTTCATAACTCTGAAATGTTCGTAACTCTGAACAAAACATTATGGTTACTTCAAAAGTTTTTACAACTGAATATTGACTTAATACAACTTTGAAACTCTACTATGAAGAAGAATAATGCTGTTTTTAACCATCTTAATTTAAATGAAACAAGCACAAAACAGTTTTCTTACCTTGTCAAATCTTTTTTTTTAAAGTTTCCCTTATTTTTTAGCAAAAAGAACGAGGAGTACTTGTGGCACCTTAGAGACTAACAAATTTATTTATGCTCAAATAAATTTGTTAGTCTCTAAGGTGCCACAAGTACTCCTCGTTCTTTTTGCTGATACAGACTAACACGGCTACCACTCTGAAACATTTTTTAGTAGTTTAACACAGTACTGTACATATTGGTGTTGGACGGGGAGGGTTTTCTTTTGTTTTTGTCTCTGC
This sequence comes from Platysternon megacephalum, assembly GCA_003942145.1. Classification (NCBI taxonomy): domain Eukaryota; kingdom Metazoa; phylum Chordata; order Testudines; family Platysternidae; genus Platysternon; species Platysternon megacephalum. The sequence goes on from QXTE01000045.1 coordinate 10,883,760, forward strand.
TGCTGCCTGATTGTGTACTTTCGGTTCCAAAAGAGGTATTTGGTTGACTGGTCAGTTTGTAACTCTGAGGTTCTACTGTATGTAATCATGCATGCTATGTATATAAGTTTATGAAACAGATATTCTTTGTATCTGTGTTCTAGGTACACTTTATCATTAAGAAAATCTCTCCTTAAGGGGAAATAATACTGAGATTTACTTTAATTGTTTTTCCCTCTGCTGTACAGGGTTCATTAACTGACTTTCTCAAGGCAAATGTGGTTTCTTGGAATGAGCTGTGTCATATTGCCGAAACTATGGCTAGAGGTTTGGCTTACCTTCATGAGGATATACCAGGTCTGAAAGATGGACATAAACCTGCTATATCCCATAGGTATACTATATTTTAGATATTGCCTATTATCTCATGTATTAAGCTTTAGCTTAATCTTGTGTACAGACATAGAACAATATGGCTATGAAATACTTTATAGTAGCTAAAATAAACATTTAAAATCAGATTAATAAATAAAACAGCACTGCAACTTTGCACTTTCAAGAAAAATCTATTCTAGATAACTTTTAATATTTTTATAATTTTGAAATGCAGCTGTTTAAACTACAAGTAAATGTGTCTGATTTAAAGCGTTCTGTGATTATAAAATGTAAAGTGAATTACTACTGAAAATGACACCACTACTCTCAATGTGAGATATCCAGTAAGCTGCTTAGAAAGCAGATCTCCACATATTTCATCTATCTCTTCATGTCCAGATGACTACACTGTATCTACAGGCTGAGAATAGATACTTAATGCAAGTATTTCAGTACACAGTCCAGTCTACTTTGCATTTATTATAATACCTACTCAGTTCCCTATGCTTGAGGTTATGCATATACCTGGATCTCAAAAGTAATTAGGCCTTGTTCTGTACCACTGATGTTTAATGTGAGTTTTATCATGGACTTATCTGAGTATCAGAGCCTTAAACCACCACCTGAGTTCTGTATGGGTGGAGCCCTGAACTTGTCTGGAGTCAAATTTGACTTCAGTGGGTCTGTTCACCTGCTTAAAGTTAGGTTTGTGCTTAGTTGGGTTGGGAAACTCCTTTTAACTGTTAGAGGCATGTTGACTCTACTCTCCATTCCTAGTTAATCCACCTTCCTACAGTTCTGAAAGCAAATGTAAGTGTTAGTATTTTCTGTAGGTTCGCTTTATAATTATACCCAGACAAAAAACTTAGTTAAGGTGAAAATTAGAATACAAAGCAGTAACTTAAAGATACCTATGCTTGAGGTTAGAATAGAATTAAGATATGACTTAAACCTAAAAATTTGAAAGTACAGAATTTCACGAAGTACCCCAAAACCTTAACTATACCTCCTTTAGTGATATCAATTAACCTTTCATTTTTCCTCTCTATTCCTTTAATGCCTGCTTTGTAAGATGTATTTTGGGATCAGGAGGTTGTCCCCTTTTTTGTTGTTGTTGTTTTTTTTAACTTGAGTGCACAGTTCATGACTTAAATTTTGAACAGTCACTATCTTTGTACAGTTTGTAGGTGAACTTCTGAAAATACGCATCACCATTGGTTTACTATCTCCATTGTGTACACACTAGCTCCAAGTATGACCTGTAGATTGTCTGATATTACAGAATTGTGATCTAATTGGAACACCTTCTAGAAAGTGATGAGCACCTCACAGAATCAGGTCCCTATTTAGCAGTTGGAATGACTGCCCATATTATCCTATTTCATTTAATCAGGAATTTGGAAAGTAGGCATTTTTTGTGGAGTGTGACAGTAACAGTTGGTGTCCTGGTCCATGACTAGGGCTCTTAGGCACTACAGTAATAGAGATAATAAGGCTAAAGTTGGTACAACCACTTAATTTTATTTATATCAGTGGGACTATTCAAAGTGTGTAAAGTTAAGCATGTGCGTAAGGCTTTGCAGCATCTGGGCCCAATATCTATGGAATAAATATCCTGTGAATTTCACTTTTTTTTCTTTTCAAATGTTTGCAGTTACTGGAGGTTTATCCTAGCTCTGGATTTCCTAGCTCTTAAGGGTTTTTACCCTGAAGTTATTGAAATGTACTCTTCACCTTCAGAAAATTGGGAGTTTTGAGGGGCTAGGGAGTTGGTGAGAGTGGGATGCAGAGAAGGGGGGAGTTGGTCTGGAAACTCACTCTTAAAAATAGTGTGAATGTGACTGGTGTGAGGTGGGAGATGATTAAGACACGGCATGAAGCTAAAGTGGTTTCTTGCACCATTTGTATGATGTTATACTCCCAGTGTAGCTACTATGTACATATTTACATGAGTAATGTCTTAAACCAGTCTTTCCCAAACGCTTGAAAGTGACATCCTGCTTCAGGAAATAAAACCAATCCCATCTCACTGTATGATGGTATGAAAGGGCTATACACTGTAATTCATACATTTTCTGGTCTGCCATCCGCTTTGGGAAACATTGATATAGGTCTTCATCATGTATTTCCTCCTCCTTTCTCGCATGGTTTCAGCAGTGAAATAGTTAAGTGTTGCTATTTAAAATATTAACGGGGCACCTGAATTGCCATCAACTTAAATGGGCAGTTCACACCACAGAGCTATTGTTTCAGACATTCTGGCAGATAGATGATTCTATATGTTACAGCTTACTTCACATTTTGAAGATTTTCCTTGCAATCTAAGACTGAATTTAAAATAAATAAAGAAAACGACCACTCTGGAGAGCAAATGAGATATTAGAGTATTCCCCTGAACTAGTCTTTCCCTAGTTGGCATGCTCCACGCTTTGGGGAAACACTGTCTTAAGAAGTTTCTTTTGGGTAAATAAGAATTTTCAAAATCGGTACATGTCTCAAATATATAAAGATGCTATTTATTATCTAAACACTTTATTTTGATATATTTTAATTTAATAAAAAGTACTGAATCAGTTCCATATATAAGCAGGACATTTGTGCTGCTTTTATATGCCAATTAATACGTCTAACATGTCAAACTTGTGCATTCTAATCTTTAGTGGTCCTATAAGGTTGTAGTATGTGGAGTTCTCTTTGTGTCTGTCAGACTTAATTATTTAGTTAAAGGAGAATGGAAAAATGATTGGCAATCCCTCGATTCGAGGATGATCTCTACCACGGATTTACATATGAGATGACTCAGGAGTCCGACCCTGGAACAGCAAATCCACCCGCAGTAGGTACAGACATTTTGTGGCAGGCCAGTGGCCTGCTGGGAGAAAGTTGTATCTTTTTCTTTCCTCCTCTCTCTCCTTTCAGCTTCAAGGGCCATGCAGTTCTCGAAGCAGGCCACTACCTGATGGAGGATATTGGGGTCGGCCACTGCCTGATGGAGGTGCCATTGGGGTTGGTTGGTGGCTTGCTCTTCCCAGCTTGTGATGTCCACATCAGTTTTCTTAAGATATGCTTTCAGTGTGTCTTTGTAGCGTTTCCTCTGACCACGACGGGATCTCTGACCATGGGTGAGCTGAGAGTAGAGGACTTGTTTTGAGAGGCGAGAGTCTGGCATCCGCACACAATGTTCAGCCCAGTGAAGTTGGTGCATGAGGATCATTGCTTCAATGCTGGTGACATTCGCTTCAGCGAGGATGCTGGTGTTAGTGCGGCAATCTTGCCACTTGATGTGAAGGATCTTCTGGAGGCATCACTGGTGATACCTCTCCAAACTCTTGAGGTGCTGTCGATAGGTCACCCAGGTTTCACATCCATAGAGGAGTGCAGGAACAACAACTGTAATATAGACCTGGATCTTGGTGTCCTGCCGTAGGTCACAGTCCGTGAAAACATGTCGGAGCAATTTCCCAAAGGAAGCACTTGCGCACTGGATCCTGTGCTGGATCTCTGTCAATTTTTGCAATTTGGGAAAGTTGGCTACCGAGGTAGCAGAAGTGCTCAACTGTCTCCAAAGTCTGACCCTAAATGGTGATTTGTGGTGGGTCATGTGTAAGGCCTGAAGCAGGTTGATAGAACACTTTAGTCTTCTCAATATTGAGTGAGAGTCCTAGGCTTCGGTAAGCTTCTGCAAGAAAATCCAGTATGGACTGAAGGTCATTCTCAGTGTGTGCAAGGATGACAGTCATCAGCAGACTGAAGGTCAGTAATGGATGCCCTGTAGACTTTTTAGACTTTGAGTGGAGATGTCGAAGATTAAAGAGCCGCTCATCCATTCTGTATTGAATGTCAACTCCACTGGGGAGGTGATCTTTAACAAGGACCAAAATGACTGCTAAATGAATGGAAAACAGGGTTGGGGCAACAACGCATCCTTGGTTAACCCCAGTTTTGATTATGAAAGGTTCCGTCTCAAGGCCATTACAGAGAACAGTGGCAGTCATCTGATCGTGGAGAAGCCTTAGGACAGTAATAAATTTTGGAGGGCAGCCAAATCTGGCCAGCACCTCCCACAGGGCTTCGCGATTGACATAGTCAAAGGCCTTTGTCAAATTGATGAAAGCTATGTACAGGTCATGATTTTGCTCTGGAGATTTTTCCTGGATTTGGTGTGCAACATCGGTTGTCCCGTGGGATGGTCTAAAACCGCACTGAGATTCCAGCAATATTTCCTCAGCAATGGGAAGTAATTGGTGTAAGAGGATATGGGCAAGAATTTTCCCTGCTGTAGATAGCAAGGCAATGCCTCGATAGTTTCCACACTCCGATTTATCTCCTTTCTTAAAGATTGTAACAATGTTAGCGTTTCTCAAGTCTTCTGGAATCTTCTCAGTTTACCAGATATGAGGAAAAAGTTTATGGAGCTTCCCTACCAGTTCTTCACCTCCAAATTTGTAGACTTCAGCTGGTATGCCATCTGGCCCTGCTGCCTCGTTGTTCTTAGTTTGCATAATGTCTCGTGTTACTTCTTTGAGGGTAGGGGGGGATCAGCAAGAGATTCTCTTTCATGTCTTTGAGCTATAGATTCGATATTGGCATCAGACAGAGTTGACTCACGGTTCAGGAGTAACTCAAAATGCTCCTTCCATCTGGCTTTGGCTTCGCTGTCCTTAAAATATGTTGACCCATCTTGGCCTCAGTGTGTGTGTGTCGGTCCATGGGATCATGGGCCATGAATGGCCCTTATTGCCTGAAAAAAACTCTTCATGTCACGTTTATCAGCATAAAGCTCAATCTCCTTGGCCTTTTCTCGCCACAACTTTATTTTTGATGTCATGGATTTTCCTTTGGGCTTCTGCCTTGAGTTACTTATATAACTTTCTTCTGCTGGTGTGATATGTTGTTTTGCCACATGTGATGAGCTTTTCTTTTCTGGTCAAGCAGGCCCTGAATCTCAGCATCATTCTCATCAAACCAATCTTGATGATGGCGGGTGACATAGCCAATGGACTCGGCACATGCTGAGAGAATGGCACTCTTTAATCCCTTCCAGAGATTTTCATTATTGTCAGCTGTAGGCATAGCGGCAAACTTCTCTTCGAGACACTGCTGAAGTTTCTCCTGAGTCACTATATTGTCAAGGGACTTGACGTTGAATTTCTTTTGTATTGATTTTGCCTGCTCATGATGCCTTGAGGTGATCTGGAAATTCATGATTGATCTAACAAGGTGATGGTCTGTCCAACAGTCACCAGTTATGTGCATGGCCCTCATGATGTGGACATCCTTCAAATCTCAAGCTCCAACAATAACATAGTCAAGAAGGTGCCAATGCCTGGAGCGAGGGTCTCTCCAGATGGTCTTGTACTTCTCACTTTGTCTAAAGAGGGTGTTTGTGATGATCACACCATGGTCTACGCATTTGCTCAGGAGGAGGATGCCGTTGGAGTTAGCCTTTCCTACTCCTTCTTTTCCGATAGTGCCATTCCAGAGATCTGACTCCTGCCTGACTCTAGCATTAAAATCTCTGAGGAGAATGATCTCCTCCTCCTCCTTGGGAATGTTGGTCAAGACTGTCAATATCTGTATAGAATTGTTCCTGGATATCCTCGATAGAATCCAGCGTTGGGGCATACGCACTGATGACAGCAGCAGACTGGTTGTTGCTGAGCTCAAGACAAAGTCATAAGATGTTTGATTCCTACAGGAAATTTTATAAGCTGACTGACAAATTTATTCCTGATTGCAAAACCGACACTATGAATGCGCCTGTCCTCTGCAGATTTTCCTTTCCAGAAAAAGGTGTAGCCTCCACCTTCTTCTCTCAGTTGACTTTCATCTGGATGCCTTGTCTCACTCAGGGCAGCGACGTCAATGTAATATCTCACAAGTTCCCTGGTGACAATAGCAGTTCTTTCCGGCTGTACATTCTTTGTTATCCATCAGGGTGCGAACATTCAGAGTAGCAAAAGTCAGTCTTTTTATAGCTTCACAGGCAGAGTGATCCCATTGGATGCGGTAATCCAGCCAGGAGTGTGAGACAGCGTAGGTTTAGGGCAACTTTTCTAGCCGTCTCACCATGTGGGGTGAGCAGAGGGGATCCTAAAGAGGACTTCTCAGTTGCAATAGTAGCTGCCGAATTGCACCCCTGTCTCAGTCCAGGTGCCAGATGACCATCTAACTATCGCCGCCTACATGCAGATTCGTAGCTAGGGATTGCCAGTTTCACTAATCCTGTCCCCGTCACCACTAGTCCATCGCCGCAGGGCTTGGAAGATTGGAAAGATCTTATTTCCCATGGTAGAAGCCTGCGCATGACTTCCTTTAACGTGGGGAAGCTGGTGTGGCTACAGCGACCACATGATCATGACACGTTGGAGGTCTGGGACCCAGTGGCAGGGAAAGTCCGTGACGACTGGAGATCTCCACTTGCAGCCTTCATCCGCTTTCACGGCCGTCGAGATCCAAGGACCTTCTTCCACCTGATCCACTGTTGAAGACTTGGGGGAATTGGACTGTGCTTTGTCTGGGATCTCCCCTCAGACCTGTTCCCCTTGGGAGACCCTACAAGGAACATGAAGCTCCCGACAACTTAGCTCTGAGGATCATTGGAACACGCAAGCCCCTTCACCACAACAAGGTGACAGTCCCCAAAGAAGAATGGAAAAATAAAACTAGTATGTAAATACTTGTACTTTCAAAACTTTGTGGGAATTTGATGACACTTACAAATAACCTTGTCCCTTCAGTCTGTGTCTCTCCCTTATAACATTCTGTTTCACCTGTTATCTTCAGTGGATGTGCTGTTTTGAAGTTGTGATTTTTTTTTTCTATTAAAAAGTTTAGTCTTTTTAAGACGCCAAAAGCAACCTAGATGCCTGCAAGGACATGCTGAAACAATAGGGTTTGGCTCACACGAGTTCTGATTCTCTTGATACTTTGAATTCTGAGGGAAGGAAACCCCTGGAAGTATCGTATTGACTAAGGAACTTATAGATAAGGATCTTACAAATTTAGAACTTGTGAATAGCAGGAGCAATATCTGTGAACCTGTATCATCAGACTTGGTGGATTATGACCATCTTTCTTTTAATTATTCACAGTTCCCATTGGTTTTCTTTGTTGAAACCTCTTATGGAGGCATTAACGAGTATTAAGAGCTCTTTGAATGAAAAATTCTGTTGGTGGATTATGAGAGGATTAGTCTAACAGGCAAGCTAGATGCCCCCCACTGCTAATTCAGATCTGGAGAAGGAAGAACCTAAAATTATAAATAATTTCTCTCATACTGATGGTAGGAATATACAGAGCTTTATTACTGAGTTAAGGCTAAACTAAGAGAAATTGACACCTTTTTGTCATCGTCGTCCTCTTGCCTTACCATACACAGGATCTCTGAGATTTCAGAAATCCTGTTTCTTGATTTAAATATTTCCAAGAATAATTCCCCATCCCCTAAAAATCCTCCAAATACGTCAGTATCGGAAAATGCCAAAAAATTGGCCCTCTGATTCTCTATATAAATGTTGATATATATACAACATTATCTACAAATGTTGATTTGAATTTTTTTCAGGGGGATTATATTCAGGCAGACAGCCCCTTACAGATATTGATCTAAATCAGTTATAAGTTGATAAGGTTCATTTGGCATTTACTATCTAACTCTTAAGTTTATAAGGCACCTTTATTTTTGAAATGCGCACGAGGTGGGAGATGGAATTTTTTTTATTGGCACATAGCTTCTAGAATTTGGAATTTGAGGAAACAGCTAAAGCTCCGAGGTGTCTTCATCTCTAGAGTAGAAAACACTCTTGAGAGATCCTTGCTCTATAGGACATTCTCAAAAATATAAGGTATAATTCTTCGGATCTACTAGAAGAGTCTGGTTCTTATTTATCTTATGAGAATATATCTCAGGATTTTACATCAACTTTTCCTCAGCTACATTCTAGAACTTTTTTTGTATTATTTATTTAACTGGGTTTCCTAAGTTTGACCCTCCAGTCTTTTCTAGACCAATGAGCGTTACAATTTCCCTTCCCCAAAATAGTGTTGTTTTTCATGAGAGCCTTGAGAGAGACTTCCTTTACATTCAAAATCTCCCACATAGATTACTCTTTAGAATACAGTGGTATTTGGAGATTAATCAAATTCTTAGTCAGGCTGTTGGGTCTGTTTCTTATGTCTGACTGGATTGTCCAATTTCTTTCCCTTTACCCAGGAAGAGTTTTTGCCAGAACAATTTACATATTTTATCCTGGAATTTATGTGGTTATAAAAATAAGATGAATGATATGGAGTAATTTTTGGAAACCTTTGAATTGATTTATTTTAACAAGAAACATGGTTAGTGAGTCTGAAATCCTAATCTTTCTTGGGTTTGAATCCATTCTTCAAGGAGGAAATTGATTGTTAGTAAGGGGTCATATAGCTGGAGTACTTGCAACCTTAGTTTCCTTATGCCTGAAATCCTGGGTTTTACCTTTGGAATCAAATTTCCTGATCTCCAAATTTTAGTATTAAATATTCTTTTCCCCTCATTCTCCTCATCTTATTGGAGTAATTGTGGGAGTGCCTGGATGAGCAAATTGATATAGCTTGTCTAATTTTGGGAGATTTTAATGCTTGAATAGGTCCTCCAACAAACTCAGTATCGGGAAGAAAACACTGAGGAGATTTTTGAACTTCCCTCTCATCTCTAGAGATCAGGTGGTTAACATTGCTGGTCAAAAATTGAAGACTTTGTTACACAAGTTTAATCTGATACCTGTAAATGGGAAAGTGTGGCAGATAGAGGTGGACAGTTGGCCTATATTTCATCAAATGGTTCTAGTAGTATTGATTATATAATTGATCCTCCTTTAGGGATTTCTGTAAATTTTCTTGCCCAGATAGTGACTGCCAACCTCTCTATAATTATGAATGATGAGCCCTTTTTGGAGAGAGTTTTTATTTCCGATAGATGATGGTGCCTTAATTACACCCTCTGGAAAAATGTGGTTGTAAAAGACTAAAATGGACTCCAGCCATTGATGATAAATTATCTAGGAGATTGGAGGACTGATGTTAGATTTGTCAGAGACATAATTATTAAGTCTGAGAATTCTTCTCAAATTTGTGAATCATACAAATTGCTGGTCAAGTCCTTACTGCCACTTTTCTCTAAACAAGTAGACTTTGGTTTTAATTATCCCAGAAATGCTTTCAAAGTTAAGCACACTTTGGTTTGACGTGGACTGTGTGAAGGAAAAGTCTGCTGTTGCACATATAGTTAATAAGATCCCTCTCCTAATTTACTTCAGAAGTTAGTAGCTGCCAGAATAAGATATCGAGGTTTATTATATAATAAAAACCAAGACTATCTGAGATCCTTATGTAACAATTTTGAAGCAGTAGCTAAAGCTAAAAATTATTCCGTGTTTTGGAACATGGTGGCCTCAGGCCTTGGTAGATATACAGGTCTCTCGCATCTTAAGCACATTTAACATGCGCGATTTCGGCTTTGCACGGTCGGCAAAACCACACAAAAAAAAGAGAAAAAAAGCAATTTATGTACTGTCTGTAGTGCAGGCGATTCTGCCTGCCATTGAAGTCAATGGGATTTGGGCTATACGCGATTTTCGCTTTATGCGCTGACCGCGGAACGTAACCCCCGCGTAAGATGCGAGAGACCTGTACTCCAGATGAGGAACCCCATATTAATGATGAAGCCTGGATAGCACATTCCAAAAAATTTTTTTACCCTAATTCTTCTATAGTTGGTGCAATGATAAATCCCTTCTTTGATTTATAGACTCATAGACATTAAGGCCAAAAGGGACCACTGTGATCATCTGGTCTGACCACTGCACATCACAGGCCATAGACCCTCACCCACCCACTCCTGTACTAGACCCCTAACCTCAGACTGAGTTACTAAAGTCCTCAAATCATGATTTGAAGGGTTCAAGCTACAGAGAATCCACCATTTACTCTAGTTCAAACCAGCCAGTGACCTGTGCCCCATGTTCCGGAGGAAGGCCAAAAAACCAACCAACCAAACAAAAACCCCAGGGTCTCTGCCAATCTGACCTCGAGGGGAAAATTCCTTCCCAACTTCAAATAAGCCCTGAGAGTGTGGGCAAGATCTAATATAAATATAATAATAATAATTAATAATATATGGAGATATACCTATCTCATAGAGCTGGAAGGGACCCTGAAAGGTCATTGAGTCAAGTCCAGCCCCCTGCCTTCACTAGCAGGACCAAGTACTGATTTTGCCCCAGATCCCTAAGTGGACTCCTCAAGGATTGAACTCACAATCCTGGGTTTAGCAGGCCAATGCTCAAACCACTGAGCTATCCCTCCCCCAGAGTTAAGCACACTCTATCAGCCAGACACCTGGGAGAGAATTGACTGTAGTGACTCAGGGCCCTACCTGTCTAGTGTTCCATCTTTGGCTGCTAGAGATATTTGCTAGTTGCAGTTGGGCCATGTACCATTGTAGGCAACCTCTTCATACCATCCCCTCCATAAACTTATCACTCTGACCTTCGGTAAAGGACAATTAAATCCAGTCATTTATTTTGGCCCAACAATGGAAAAAAGTCCAGGGGAAGACTTTTTTTTCCCTGCTGAAGTTATTCAGGAGACTCTTGATTGGTAATCACCAGTCTTGGCTAAATTATTTACTGTCATTAATTATCTTGGATGGATTCCATCTGGGTGGAAGTCTAGTATCATAGTTCCTATTTTTTAAAAAGAGGACAAATAATCCTGTTCCCTAAAGAATCCTGCTTCATTCACCCTATTAGTCTGTTAGATGTGGCAAGGAAAACTTACTCCAGATTCTTACTATCTAAAGTTGAAATGGGCTTCAGAGGCTAATTTACTAAACAAAGAGCAGTCCATCTTTAGGGCAGATAGAGTCACAATTGATTATTTTCTTACATGATTTATAAATATATTGTGGTTAAGGGTACTAAATTATATCCTGCTTTCATAGATTTAAAGATAGCATTTGAGTCTATTAACTGAGACAAACTTTGGGTGAAATTAAGAAAGATAGGTACCAATCTAAGACTGTTATATATTTTGGAGGTTCTACACCAGAGCAATATGGGGTAGGAACTCCTGTTCGTATTGGAGTATTCCAGGGATGCCATCTAGCACCTTTTATTTAAATTTAAGTATTAATGATGTGGTGGATGTTGTAAGGAAGAGCATTTCTCCCCATCACACATTACGGGTAGATCTATCTTGGTGTTGTGTGCCTATTACCTGAGTTTGTGATAAAACCACAAAAGGCCTGTGCCGATTATCTCATTTTTCTTCTTTTTGTAATTCTCAAGACCTAGTTTTCAATAAGATTAAAGTCATGATTTTTTGGGAAGAACCCTCTGAAAATTGAGTGGAAGATAGACTGCCACCTTGTAGAACAAGTATTTGCTTTTACTTATTTGGGCTATTGGTCCCCTTATCATAAAAACTTTAAAGGCCCTTATCTCTGCTCAAGGGGTTCTCTCCTTTTCCCATTCATGTGGCAGGAAGAGGCTGAATTTGAAGCACAATTCTGTTTTTAAAAGTCAAGAAAGTGACCAGTAAGTACATTCTGTCCTGTTTATACTGATACTTCCACATCAGATTTTCTTATTTTACAAATAAGATTTTCTTAAACCAGAAAGACAATAAATTCATAGTTAAAGAATGTACTGTACTCAGTTTTTTAATTTATCACAGTTTTAAAAATATTTAAACAGCATGATTTTAAGGATGGACAGCCACACTTAACATTGTCTCTTAGCTTTTGTTGTCATCCCTTTAATGTTGTTTAAATATACTCTTAGACCATAATTATGTTTTCAAATTATTATGCATCTGCAAGATCCTTTGTTTTGTTACATTAATACTTTTATTCTTAGACCTTTTAGATGTTGTATTATTTGGGTAATTTTTTCTTTTTTCCCCTTAATTTGAAGGGACATCAAAAGCAAGAATGTGCTGTTGAAAAACAACCTTACAGCTTGTATTGCTGATTTTGGTCTAGCTTTGAAGTTTGAGGCTGGAAAGTCTGCAGGTGACACACATGGACAGGTAAATTGATTTACATAAAAATTAAATAAATACTAACAATGCTTGTATTTAAGTTTGTAGCTTGGAAGGTATTTATTTACAAGGTGGCCACACACTTGGCTGCATCTGTAGGCTGAGCTTATTGCACAAACGAGGAGCTCTTTGCATCTCTCCAACACCTCCCCCACAAACTTTGTGTGCCACCCACCCATCCCCCTCTAAGTCTGGGATACCCTGCAACTCCCCCAATATCCTCCCATCCAGGTATGTGTCTCCTCCATTCCAGCATCCCCCATTCTCTCTGCCATGCTAGAGGCTTTATCTGTCCCCCATACTTGCACCCCATGTCAAGATCCCTCATTCTTCTCCCTGTGCTGGGGGGCTGAGCGCTTGCTACTAGAAGGCATTAATGGGTGCCATCAACCATAGACAATTAGAAGTCCTTGAAGCTATGGTTTTGCTAAACAGATGGCAGAGGCTTCATATGTATGCCCTTTTGATTTTCTAGTTTCCCCTAAAATTAGTAGGATTCCAGCCGTTGATGCATAGAATGTTAACTGAAAATTTTGAAATGGATCAGATACGGTGTTCAAAAGGTATTATGTTACAGGCACAGAAATGCCCTCATGTTGTGTTTAAGGCCTTCACAATCTCAGCCAATTAAAACTCACGACAAAAGCATTGTGGAAAGGGCTTAAGTTGTGAATGGTGCCTTGTCTTGGCCCTTTGTACTAAATGAATTTTAACCAGAGAAATGTAGCTTTCTTTTAGGTCTAATTCAGTAAATTACTTGATGTGATGTTTCAATTTCATAATTGATCATGGCCAACTAATAGAATTCTATCTGAAGATCTTCCTTTCTTCAGTGTCATCTGCCTTCCCACAACTGCCTTGGAGGATTTACTTATAGGAATCTGTGTGTGACACCTTTGATATTAATAGCAGAGGAAATGATGGTCTTCCAGCAACCAGGAAGAAAATAAGATACAGGGAAGGGGAGGGAAAGACCAGGTCTGCTGAAGGAAAATTAATGTTAAATTATTTATAAACATACATGCAGACTTTATGCATTCTGGAAATCCACTGTGGGGGCCCAATCTGTCAAGCTGTTGAGCATCCTTAACCTCTCAACTCTAAGGGAGTTGAGGGCATGCAGCACCTTGCTGGATTGAGTCCAAAGTAAAGGCAGTGACTACAACTGTGTGTTTGTTTTTTGTTTGTTTTTAATGGGGGCGGGGGAGAGAATTGTACAGTAAGGTCAATCTGTCTTTTTGCTCCTCTTGAAATAAACAATTTAGTGCAGTAACACTTTATGCTTGAATGTCTTTAAAAGGTTGGTACACGAAGGTATATGGCTCCAGAAGTATTAGAAGGTGCGATAAACTTCCAAAGGGATGCATTTCTGAGGATAGATATGTATGCCATGGGATTAGTCCTGTGGGAACTGGCATCCCGATGTACTGCGTCAGATGGTAAGCAAAATGTTTAATTTATAAAAATACATAGTTGATACCGCAGTATTTAAAACTTTGAATCAGCCGGGGGATTGGGGGGAAGCGGGAGTTGTGTGTATGTCTTTGATTGTCTTTTTTTTCTTTTCTTTTAAGCTCTGAATTTCCCAGGCTTAAAATGGTTGATTTTGTAGGATACATGCAACATCCCTGTAATATGTATTACCCTAAATTACTTATATGTATCTCAGTCTTAATAAATCCTTTTAACCTATCTTTTGTCTGAATTTCTTTTTTTGAAGCATACATGAACCCTAAACAAGAAATTCAAAGAGAATCTCCCATGTGATATTTCTAATAAATCACAGTACTCTCCGGCTATTTTATGCCCCTTTGCAGCAGCATAAAGCAGCCAGATCATGCTGGCTAGTTAAACTGGGGTTTACAGCTGCTTTATATCGCCAGACCAGCACAAAGCAGCTGCTGAACACCGCAGTTTCCCCCTCACTCCTGTTTCCCCCTTTTCCTTGTGCACACACGTTCCCCCTCCCTCTTGTCTTCTCCACAGTCTATTGTGCACAAATTCTAACTTTTTCCCTCCTGCACCCTTCTGTTCCTCTGCGCACACTTTGTGCTGGCTCTTGCCCTCTTGCACCATTTTGTCCTCTGACTAGGTAAGGGGTAACAAGTAGTTTTTGTAAAGAAAAATATTTAGGATTAAATTTAACCTTTTGTTGTTTTTTTCCATAATTGAAAGCTTGTCCCTCAATGTACACTGGTGCATGAAATTTTCTTCAGAGAAACTTTTAAGAAGAATTGCCCTCTCAAAATGGCCACTGCCTCTGTTTTATTCACAATAGGAATGAAGCCAAGCTCCTTGCAGGGAAGATGGTATTCCCTTAATGCTGTCAGAAGTCAGAGGGGAACATTGAGGAGCAGATGAATGGCAATAAGAGACAGCAGCTATTTTTCAAGAGGGCAGTTCTTCATGTAACTCCTTGAAAATTATCCTTCAGCTTAACCTGAAGCAGGAACTTGCAGTTATGAAGAGTAACACCAAAAAGTGTCCATTTAATCTAATTTTTTTTTTTCAAATGTAACTTATCCAGAAGATTTCAGCAAGTTTTAATTATATGGGAAGTTTGAAGAGTCAGTGTTATTCTATTAAGCTATTAGGGGAACAAAATAAAGGTCTGACATAGGGTGCCAAATTTCTTAACCTATTTTTAAAATTAATTTAAATTCATAAACCAATTTACTTCTGAATTCTCACAAAATTAATTATTTACTCAGAGTAAGTGATGTAACTTTGGAGAGGAAAGGGTGTAATTTTCATATGTAACAGATAATTCCTGCTCTTACGTGCAAAATTTCTCAGCCTTTATTATGGAGTCATAATTGGTGCTTCCTTAATTTAAGTTAGATGAATAGACAGTGGTTAGGAGGAATTCTATCTGTCCATCCTTCATATATTGTAAGAACTTTGAGCCAGGGAAACTTCTTTCTCGTGTGCTGGATGCTTTCCAGACAGACATTTGTTTTATGGTAGTACCCAGTTAATAATAAATAATCTTTTTTCTAAAAAGTCATCAGAAGTGACTTCAGTACATACAAGGAACAAATCCTGCACCCTAGGATGAAGCATGCTTAGTCATTGCATTGCATGCACAGTCTGATCACATGTAAGAGTTGAGGGACTGGAGCATTCTCAGTACAGACAATGTTCAGAGAATTTACTAACCAGATTCTAAGTCTCGACTGAGCATGTGCAAATTGCATTTTTTTGTTCAAAGTCTGATTATTTGGATAAATATAAGTTTTTTGTTTTTTGTTTTTTTTAAAAGATAAGCAGAAAGTATATTCCTGACAGCATGGCTATCCTCCCCGCCCCCCAAGTCAAATATCAAGACACTGTTCCAAAGGAAAACGTATTTTTCTCTAATCTTGTTCTCAGAAATGGCTAAACCATTTTTGCTGAAATTTTCCTCAAAAAATTTAGCCAGACAGACACTTGATATAGACAAATTCAGCCTGAATGATATAAATTTGGCAAAGTTATAAGTTGAGTTGTTCAGGCAATTTTTTGACACAATACTTTGTCAAGGAATGCAGATTTTTCCAAACCAAAACTTTTAAGAGGAAAAAGTGGGTTTCAACAAAATTTTCATCTTGAAGACATTTTGAAAAATAAGTTTCAAAATTCTTAATATCTTTTTGTAATGTTTGTTTTCTATGTAATGTTTTCTAAAGAATTCCAGTTTTGGGGTTCAATATAACTTTATTTCAAAATTTAAGCTAATCATTATTTTAAAAGTTAATCAGAATGGGTTTTATAATTTTGTAATCTTTCAAACTTTTTGATGGACCCAGACCAGGATGATGTTGTTGGGGTTTTTTTTGTTTTTTGTTTTTTGCTTTTTGGTTTGTGAAAATTTGTGGTGATGATTTTGTCAGTATTTGGAACAGGAAATTTTTTCGACATCTTGAAAATTGTCATAGGACCAGAAAACTATTTCCTTTCTAGCTGTATAAGTAAATGGAAACAAGGTCTTAAAATGGGAAGTGTTGGTCAACCCTAACTGTAGGCATTGCTACCTGTACTCCGTGTAATGCCAAGTTCATTTGTATACTGCAAACTTCTACTGCCATACCTATGTTAGTTAGGTGTGTGAAAAGGTATGATCCCTGACCGACAGTTGTGCTGCCAAAAGTCCCTAGGGTAGACCTAGTTAACTGGTATGAATGCCCTTGTTTCATTGTGGGAGGGGAGAGGATAGACTAGAATAGGCTCCATATAAGCTGCGTCCACGCTAGAAACACTTTGCTGGTATAGTGTACCTGCAAAATGCTCGTAGTGTAGGCTCTGAATTTTGGTGGTGGGCCTACAGAGGTTACATTACAACCTGTTTTTGCACCTTCCTTTATTCTGAGCTTTCGTTGTTGCTGTTCTTTTTTTCCTGGATATCTTTTTACAATCTAGTTGCCCTTTGCCGTCAGCTTGAAGGGGATAAGTTACTATTAACGTAACTTCATGAGTTGAATGGTAGAATTTTTTTATGAACATGTCGTCTAGCATCCATTGCTTCTCAGGCTTCTCACATGGCAGCATCTAGTGTTGCCACTTTGGCATCATATGAGTTTTTCATGGCAATAGTGAGTAAATGGCTGTACAGTATTTTGACATACTTATTAAATTTGTGGTGTACCAATTGTCTGAAAAGCAAAATTTATTTTATTCTTAAATATAGGACCAGTGGATGAGTACATGTTGCCATTTGAAGAGGAAATTGGCCAGCATCCATCCCTTGAAGACATGCAGGAAGTTGTAGTGCACAAAAAGAAGAGGCCTGTTTTAAGAGAGTGCTGGCAGAAACATGCTGTAAGTAGTAAAATAACTAAGTTCTGAAAGTATTATTGTGCTTTAACTGTAAAACTTTAATGAAATGATATTTGATTTAATTCTTATCTGTGGACATTTTTCTTCTGATGCAGTATTTTTATATAATTAGCTCTATTGAAAAATTAATAAACTGTATACTAATATATTTTATAGTACTTTGTTTTTAAATACAGCACTCATACCAAAGGATTCCAAAGTACTTCATAAAAGTTTTAAACATCCTTGGTGGGTGAAGTGACTCTTCAATTTTAGTCCTAAGCAGTTCTGTTGTTTTTTCATATAAAGATGCATATTTATCCCATTCACTCATTACTGAAATGATGCCACCTTTCAGGGGGTAATTTGGTAGCTGCCTTTAATACCACAGCAACAATCTCAGAAAGGTAAAGAGTCCCTGAAACTTCAAGGATAATTTAGGTGGGCAGAATGAATTGCCTACATTTGGGTTTGGGCTAGATGTTGTGATGCCACTACTTTAGGAAAAAGTGGCATGTCGTCTTCAGAATTCTGAATATTGTGACTCTTTTTTTGTCTCCTAAAAATCAGTACCTCTCACAGCACGCTGCTCCCTAATAGCAGGCTAGGGTATTTTCAAGTCATCGTGGAATGAAGCATGCATCCACTGCCCGACTATTAATATCCTGGCTTGTACCCTTATTTTCCTTGGAGTTATTTCGTTCAAATTTTGAATAAGACCAGTAGTTCTTAGAGATCTCATTATATTTTAAGATGGCAAAGTTGCTATATATATTGAGAAAATCAATAATTCTGTACTCAGGGCAGGATTTAAGTGCTTTGATGTGAATAAGGCATGGACAAACCTCAGTTCTGGCATTTCTTAACTTCTGAGTTCTTTACTTTGCCACCCTTAACATTCTTTTAATGTAGCTTTTTGTCATGTAACTTCCTGAAAAAAAACACATGTGATCATTCAGAACCATATGAACCTCCGCATGGTTCATCAGCAGGGTTGGGACCTTTAGATTCATAGCACAGATCTCGTGCCACTTTAGCTAAGAGTAACTGGTAGTCAGACTAGGTTGTTACCCTCTGTGTTCCAGCCGCTACAGGAGGATGAAACAAACACTTTTATCAGTGGACGTCGCAGCTATTTGCTAGACAGCATGGAAATGTTGAGACCCAGGTGTCCTGCTTATTCACTCTGAGGATGGTTCATGTTCTGTCCATTTGACATATAGGAGCTGTGAGGGGATGGAGCATACTCAGTGCAGACAATCTTTGTTAGAGGCTTGTAGTTAAATTCACTAAACTTCTAGTGAACGTGTGTGATCCCCTTGCCCAATTTAAGTACCTGCTTCAAAACATAGAAGCTCTCAGATGTAAGATTTATTCAACATGGACAAATCCACATATTTTGCCTATCTTCATTCTGAATCAGTTGAACTGATTTAGCTGAAACGTTCTGCCCCCCCCCCCCCACCCAAAAAGAGAGAAAAAAATCTGAGGCATACAACTGGCATAGAAAATTTCAGCTTGAGTGGTTTAACTGAAAACAGGGCCTTATAATGAAAGTATAAGGCAACTCAGTTACCAGCTCCACTTATATATTACTTTTTCTTTTAGGGAATGGCAATGCTCTGTGAAACAATAGAAGAATGTTGGGATCATGATGCAGAAGCCAGGTTATCAGCTGGTTGCGTAGAAGAACGGATTATTCAGATGCAAAGACTGACTAACATTATAACAACAGAGGACA
Organism: Platysternon megacephalum; assembly: GCA_003942145.1. Classification (NCBI taxonomy): domain Eukaryota; kingdom Metazoa; phylum Chordata; order Testudines; family Platysternidae; genus Platysternon; species Platysternon megacephalum. The sequence continues at coordinate 10,902,730 of QXTE01000045.1, forward strand.
TTGTGACAGTGGTCACAATGGTGACAAATGTTGACTTTCCTCCCAAAGAATCCAGTCTATGATAGTTGCACTGGTTATGCATTCTGACCAACAGGACTCTGAACTGGAGCTGCTAAAGCTAATGAGACTGATTACGGTTGTTACTTTCTGTGTGAAATGAGGAATTGTAAGTTTTTTGGGAATGTCAATAAGGAGACTTTTTTTTTTTCAAACATGAATACATGAGACTTTACTGCATTCCCGTCCTGAAGGACATTGACCTGAGAAGTGGCAAAATATTGTTAAGGAACTTAAATGAAGAATATGGACCTATCTGGGCTAATCAAGTGTTTTAAAAACTGACATCAGATTTCTTAATATCTGTCAGAAGAGACTAATTCCTTAAATGAACTACTGCTATTTTTTTTAAATCAAACATTTCATTTCAGATTTAAAAAAAGGGTAACTTGTTTTTATTGCATTTGCTGTTGTGTTTATATAAATGACTATTGTAATGCCAATATGACACAGCTTGTGAATGTTTAGTGTGCTGCTGTTATATGTACATAAACAAAAGTAATCAAGTGGGATATAGCAAAGAGGCTTCCAAGCATTACTTTAACCTCCCTCAACAAGGTATACCTCAGTTCCACGTCTGCTAAATTATGAGATTGACAACACTAACAATTTGAATAATAAATTGATCCATGTTTTGTAAATGCTGTATTACAAATTCACTGTTATTTAAAAAAGGGTAAGCTATGCTTCATGCCAAGAGTAAATGGCCATTCCTAAAGCAGTGTTTTTAGCCCTTTCTTGTGCTAGCTTGTGTATAAAAAGTGCTGGGTTTGAAACAAAACTTTCTTCCTGTTTTAGTTTAAAGCTTTTATCTCACGTTCAGTTCCCAAAATATTGCATACATTTTATTTTTACTAAATACTATTTAGGTTTGCTGTGTCTGAGGAATATTTGAGCATGACTTTTTTTTAATTTTATGTGAGCTATGACACTGGAAAGCTCTTAATCCTTATTCTTTCTAAAGAAGGCTTTTTCCTATTTATGTATGTAAAAAGTTCTGCATAGTGTACTTTGTTTCACTAACAGTATGCAGTGTGTTCTGTATCACTGTTTCAGGATCACCTCAGGAAGCTTAATTACCCGGAACTCCTCACACTCTCTGCTTTGAGATTTGCAACTTCTCTACACTTAAGCTTGGTGCCATCTTGTCAGAGTGATATTTGATGTCTGTGATGCACAGGTTCATCCTGGAGTCATGTTAAAAATGATAGCCACAGACTTCTGATGTAACTGCTTAAAAATATTCAGGGATAACTTTAGTTATTATGCTATAATTTCAAATATGCAATGACTATTTAGAGGTAACGATTACCAACATAGGTAGCACAGTCTAGCAAAAAAGAATAAAATTGCTTTCACAGCTGACTCCAACATTATTTTAGGGTTTAGGAGATCATGCCTTATATACTATGTAACGTAAAAAACCTGAATTGACTGTAGGTGCCAAAGTGCTTTTCAAAATTAATATACTAGTTATTTGATCCTTTACATTTATACAGATCAAAGTAAAAAAATTAACTTTCTAAAGTACTCAAGTACTGAACCAACAATAGCCAGTATTACGCTATGTATTTTGTCAGGTCATTTTTTTTAAATCATGCATTAGATTTTTAAGGAAGTTTTTAATGTCACAATCAGGAGCTCACTGTGAATGTTATCTTTAAACAGTTATTTGTAAAAACCACAGAATACACTCAATTTTACATATAATATGCACTTAATCTCTGGGAACAATAAAATTATTTATAAACAAGACCTAGGTCACCATATTCTAAGCAGGGAGGGGGAAGAAGGGTAATAGCAACGTTGTTCATGCATAACATACCACTCAATACTGTTCTGCTTGCTGTTTTTCACTCTTATTCCTAGGGTTTCATGGTAGCCATAAGAATCCCTGCTTTAATGGGTTATTGGTACTGGTAGGGCAACTTGCTCATTTTGTTTATAAAACAAACTACTCATGCACCCATTTTCTTGATCTGGATTTTCATTTTGCTTCCACCTTCAGTGCAGGGATACATTATCTTAAACGTACATCAAGTGATAATGGCTAAAGAGATATGAACAAAACCAGTCATATTTTACTGAAAAACTTGTATTGCTCTCTGAAGTTTAAACCCCAACACTGGCAAAAGTAGGAGGAACAGCATGGATGATATAAGGATCAGTTATTCAAGATTCAATGCAGAAGTCATACCTAGCTACAGACATATGTCAGTATGAGCCTTGCATCCTGCATGCATGATCCTTGAACTTTTGCAGGTATGGGCCCTGGTGGCCATGCTGTTTGGGGGCTCCTTTGGTGTTGCTAGTGCACTTTGTGTTTGCAAGTGATGTAGGTGAATCACAAAGCCTGACAATTTAATGGGATGATATTTATTTTCATAGAAATCCCCACAGGTGTGAATATTGTACTAACTGTATTTTCTGATTTTTTTTCTTTTTTAAACAGCATAGTATAGTATCACACTGAAAAGGATGTTCATGGTAAAAGTGTTTATAATTGGTGAAATAACTAAACTTTGGTGAGCTGTTCTTATACATAAGACTTCTGTTTTGCAGGGCATTTTACCCTGTGTGTGTTCCACTTATAGTACAGTAAATGTAGATGTGTAAGTTAAAATGCTTGAGCCAGACTCATGAATGAGGATAAGAATAAATAAGAACTAAGCTAGTGAAAATATTCTGGCATTACTTACTAGCAGAAGTAGTGACGGTTGTCCCTCTGTACTTACAGCATGTGTGGTGGTGTATATGTACATGTATGGTCTATTCCAGTGGTTCACCCTGTATTTTGGCTTGTGAAGAAAAGTCAGTCCCTTGGCTCTCACTTCCAACTTGTTGGCTTTGCCTGTCTATTTAAATGATTGCTGTATAACTGCCACAGGACTGATGGATTAGCCATTTTTTGGCTTTACTGGAAGTCCAAGCCCTGCATTTTTTAATTTGTGTTAGCTACTAGGAAATTTTTATATCACATGATGCATGACTACTCTTTGTACACCTACTACATGTACCTTAGCATTTCAGAAGAAACTGTGTCAATTGTTGGAGTTCTTGAACTAGCACTGTCATTCATGGTGACGTTCTGAAACTATAAATCAGGATTGAAATTCACCACTTTTTATCTATTTGACATAGCAAAATTCAAGTAGAGTAGCTTTTAAAGAGTCTTGGAATTCCAGCTAAAATGTAAGCAGAAACAGGAGTGAATATTTCTTGTTCATACCAGGTTTCAACAGCATTGCTGATTTATAATTTAACAAGTGGGATTACCAGTTTGATCTTTTTCCAATTTCTTTTTAACTTCTAATGCATTTATTTTTATTAGGAACATTTGGTACAAAGTGCAGAAAGCTATATGCAGGTTTATGGGCAAAATGATACAAGTAGCATCCTTGATGGAACATCATTTACCTCAGATATTCAACCAGCAGTACTTTTTTTTTTTTTTTTTTTTTAAAAGCAGTCTCAGTTCATATACTATTCGTTACCTCTCAAGATATTGGTAAGCAATTATTTTAGCTTTACTCTCTGTATTTGTCTGTTTTGGGCACAGGTTGTTGTACTACTGTCAGATTATACTTGCTATTTTTCTGCAAGTATCAAAAACAAAAACCCCAGCCCAGGATAAAAGTGATTGTTAAATATTGTACAAATAAAAATGTATGCTCTTTCTGCCCCTACCCCAAAAGTTAAATAAAAAAAAAGTGACTACTGTATGACTTGCATATGCCTTTTTTCAACTTTTCATGTCTTCTCTAGGAAAAAATAAATCTAGGTGGCATGATGTGTTGACACTTCACCTTCAGAAACCTTGCAGCTTGAAAAGGTTAAAAAGGAAGGAAAACCTCTTCTCCCCCACTTCCCCCTTTTTTTGCAACATTTACAGCATTACCGTGGAGAAGTAGAGCAGAGGCAGACTCTTATCTCTTGCATTTCTGACATAGAAGGTAATCATTCCCCTGCATTAGTTACTATCCTTTCCTGACAGGAAGGACAAGGGAGAACTGTGAAGTGAATTCTATCAGGATATTTGTTAACCAGACTGCTGGGCATTTTTTCCCCCATGCGTAAGAGCTGTTTCAGAACTGAACCCAAGTGTTGTATATAAGCGAAGAGCACAAGTCCTAGGATGCTAGGTCAGCAGAAAGTAGGTAATACCTTTTTACTAGTTGCTTTTGATATTCTTTGAAATCCCCTTCTATCCACAAATTTCGGTTTTACTGCCCCTCCCTAGCTAGACAGCAACAACAACAAAATAGCACTAAAGAACTGTTGGTTTTCTTGATCCCTGTGGATTTGTTTGGAGAGTATGGTACTCCTGCATCAGCCTCAATCACAGAAAAACTGCTAGAAAAGGTAAGTGTCTTATGTACCACTAGTCTATTGTTTATCACCATTTCCCTTTTCTGGCAACTTTGTGAAGGGCAGGTGCACCAGCTCTTTTGCTTTTTGTCAGATTATTCCCATTCCTACTTGGTAGAAAATTGCAGTGCTGGTAATTTGTAGGAGTGATGGTGTACTACAGCCACTGGTGGAGCGGTCCTGTGATTATGATACTGGAAAGAGTACGTCCAGAAAGTAAGATGCAACTATCACCTGTAACTTGCATAGCTATTCTTTAGAAAGGAGTTCAGACAGAGAAATTGAAGCTTTGTAAGGGAATAACCAATCCTTACTTAGAATGGATAACTGTTGTTCACACTGAAAATTTCTAACCAGTTAAATGATCATTCGGGCGGTTACTGGAGCCTCCTTGTCATCTATGAACCAAATAAACTGTCTCCAGCCTCCTAATTATAGGTTTAAAGAGTATGGCTCTGTTTAGTAACTTGAGTTGGGATATGAGTCAAAGGCATTGTGTAAATTGTGTGCATACAAAAATGTGCATGGTTGCATGCTGCTTGTAGTTAGATCCAAACAGAACACTGTAAATTCAGACCAAAGCTGGCAAATGCCAAATGTGAGAATCAAATCAAGCCCCAAATTGTATTGATTTTGCACAGTGTCTTAAATCTAGCACTGAATGTCTTCCTCCTCCCTTTTCCCCCCCAATGCTTGGGGCTTTTTGAGGTGAATGCCAGTGTAATTCCAGCAATAGACCAGTGGGAACTGTTTATACCCAAATGGATAAGAGATCCAAAACGTAAAGATTCTTTGACTTTTTTTTTCCTTTGTAAGGTACAGGCTACCTTCATGCAGGACTTCCATACCTCTCAGCTCTGATTCCTTCTTACACCTGATTCCCAGTTGACAATTTCCAAAGCTGAACATTTTGAAATGACATAACTGTGAAGGAATTTCATGGGTCTCTGCAAGGTCTAAGCCCTTCCACTGTAGCAGCACTGCAACTTTAAGTGTTGCTATTGTACACACACTAGGTTTGATTGAAAAAACAAAAAAGCCCCTAAACTCTAATCTAACAAGCCTTGGGTGTCAAATACACATTGTTCAGTCCCCTTCTTTACCTTTGACAAATAAAATTTTAGAGACTCCAGCATAGTACGTGGCAGCAGAGGCCCTGCAGCCACCTTCCCCCACAGACTCAGCAGTGAGATTGCACCAGTGAAAGTCTGCCCCACAAACATGGGGCCCTAACCCTCCATGCCAGGCACACCAGCAGGTGTGGGGTGAGATGGTTCTGCATGTGGAGCTCAGTTGGGGGTGTCTGGATGCACAGGGACTTGTTTGGGGATTTTAGATACCAGGGTGGGGGAAGGGAGAGGGATTGAGGTGGCTGTGGCTCAACTAGGGACTCTGGGTGCCTGTAGATCCTTAAGATGTATAGAATCTAGAACTTAAAGTTGATGGCCCTTAATTCTTGCACTGCCACTATCACTGTATTTCTTCTATTATTCAGGATTTATGCCAGAGTTTATAAACTAGCCAGCTATTGGACTGTACAGATATTTTCAAAGTGGAAGGAATAAGAATTCTTCAGATAACAGCCCTATCTCTTCTAGCTAGAATTAGCAATCACAAGCAATAGCTGTAAATCATACACAGTGCTGAACCAGGGATATAAGGCATACTATTTCCACTACCATCCTTTCTATGGGGTGTTTAAATTGAAATGTTGTGGTGTTCTGTAAGATCTGGCAGTAGCAGGTGTCTGATACTGAATCACCTTAATAGATTTCAGTTTGAAACTAGACTTCACCATCCCTGTTTTAATAATATTAGGATACAAGTAATAGTATGACTAGGTATGCACTCTTAACATTAATGGGAGCTATTATGGACTGATAGTTGAAACAATTAACTGTCTCACCAACAAGCAGCTTCCTTCTGTAGAAGGTAGATAGCAATCTTAGTGCTTTTATCCATCAGTTCCATTTTCACTAACAACCTGGTACCAAAGTTTTTTTTCTTAAAAGTTCTAGGTCAAATCACCTTATTTTTCTACCTCAGTGGAAAGGAAGACAACAGTCCTTACTAGCCTCCACTCCCCTCTGAAAAGTCCTTTTACATCTGGGAAATTCCATCAATTTGTCCTGCTTAGGTACAAGTATCACAGTAATAGGATGTACAATCATTCTTACATTGTTGAGCTGATAACTATCAAAGAGATTTAAAATATATTGTGGGGAATATAAACTTCAAAATTAGGATTAATGTCTAAGTCAAAACTGGTGGGTTTCTTTCCTGTAGTTTAACCAAAAATCCTGCTCAGTGCTAGCTAAACATCTGAACAACAGATTCCCAAAGAAAACTTAAATCCAGCTGAACTATGGCAACGAATAGAGAAGTGTTTAGCTGAGACTGGTGTTTATATTCCCTAAACTAATTACCAAGGCACTGTAATCACATTCATTGTTTATTTTCAATAACGCTTCAGAAAAGTACACCATATTTAAAAAAACATGCTTTAACTTCAAGTGAATGATTCAGTATTCCAGTGAAATTATGCTGAGTACAACCAACTTATTGTATTTCACCTTAATGTGGTTTTAAGCTTCAGAAAGTTCACAACCAACTCAATGAGGATGTTGCCCACTGTTTCACATCTGTTGGGCAGTTTGGGTACACCTGCAAAGCATCCATTATTTGATTATTGTCCAAAAGTAGCTTCATTAGTAGGTATTCTCTCTGAGCACGCACAGGCAGTCCTTCTATTGGTTTTATTAACTCTAGTTGTAGCAAGTGTTCAAAAGCCTAAAAAGGAAAAACCAAGCAGGTCTGGGTCAGAGTTAAACATTTTCCAGACTACAACCATTGTGAATAGCCCACATTACAGAAGTAGTATCAACTACTATAGACAAATACAGTTACTTATACTTATTTCAGTTACTCAGTTCTTGCAAGAAGCAGGGCATTTAAGTTTTCTGGGCTTGATATACTAACTGGGATTTTTCAGAAAGTCTGAGAAGGATACACTAAGGGTATTCTAGAAAGTTCAATATGTTCCTATCAAATTTTGTATACACAACTCGCTGGTTGAATGGATTTTGTTCAAACTTGACCACTCTTTCCAGATCTCCAAAAGGATCAATACAAGCTTGAAAAAGTGGTTTACTAGTTTTGAACATGTCAGTTTTGCACTACCTCATCACAGTAAGTACAGAATATATAGCCTTCGGTCAATGTTTGAAGAATCATTTAGTAACTTGTAGCTAGGAACTTGGTTAAACTGAACAAAAATCAACTAAGACAAAGCTTATGTAAGATTAAATAGTGAGCTGTCAGTTGCTGGAGCTCATCTAGAAGTGGAGAATTGAAAAGGGTGGTCCATCTTGAACTCTAGGCCATGGGTAGCATTTAAATTATAAAATTTAATGAAAAATTCAAATGTGTATATCTCAAATTTAACAACCCAAGTCAGATTGATATAATTTACAGTATTAAAGAATAAACCAGATACTAGAGTTTAAAGGCATACAATGTATCATTAAACTTAAGAAATAATTTCTATTGTATTAATTTCTAGAGGATCTTTTGCATAACTCAGTAAGGAAGGAGATTCTATGCTTATAAATTGAACTCTGCATTTCCTGACTTGTTTGATTTCTCAAACTTGAATGGCAACAGCTAGATTTATCATCTGATATAGACTACATGGGTGGTAGAGATGCCTTTCAGTTTGGGGCAGTTATATTTCCCCAAGAGTAGCAGCAAATGGATGAATCAATTGTGAAGGTTATCCCACATAATTTATTCACCACAACTTACAAGAATTATTTCAGAAATCTGAGTAGTTATTTTTAAACCTATAAAGCCAGTCTCACCTTAAGGTGAGACTAACAGTACAGTCTTGGAGCAAATAAACTTAATCATCTTTATTCATCCCCCAGGGGTAATGAATATAAAAAAAAACCAAACAGTTCAGTCAAGGGCTGCACCCTTATGGAAGAGGAAAAATGTTTTACTTGCATGTACTTCCTTTCTCCCAAGGACTATGGTCCACAAATCTGTTATGAGGGCTACTTGCACTTTTCCAGGCACAGCCATACCTGTCTGTCACTGGCACAAAGAGGTGTGGTAAAACTTGAAGGCCAAGCCAGTTTGAGAATTTGGGGGTCAAAAGAAATCAGTCTATCCACCATGCTGCATTTTTGTGAAGGTGAGCAGGGGGACCAGAAACTGAAGATGAAAGGCTGGAGTCTCATACAACTCTAAAGAAGGGCCAGAGAGAAAATAACTCATTCAGAGGTTGAAGTGAGCTGCAGCTTTGGGGTTTTTTTTCCTGCACTGGTAGCAGAGAGACCTCCATCTGCCAGAACAGACAAACTGACCGTCTTCAGGGGCTGGACCACACCCTTTTCTGCTAGTGATTGATAGGTCTAGTTTTATGTCCAAAAGATGCAGGTATGATTTAAACTCCTTAAAAATAAAGTCCACTTTGGTAAGGTATGTAATGCTTCTGTTTCAACAAGTCAGATATTAGCACCCCCAAAATTTTGCCATTATATTTAACCATGGATAGTGAGATACAACACCCATACAGCAGATGGCAGTACAAGTACCCCACAAATGTGTTTCATTATAAGAGACCTTTCTGATCTTTTCATTATAGAATGTCAGGGTTGGAAGGAACCTCAGGAGGTCATCTAGTCCAACCCCCTGCTCAAAGCAGGACCAATCCCCCAGATCCCTAAATGGCCCCTTCAAGGATTGAACACAACCCTGGGTTTAGCAGGTCAATGCTCAAACCACTGAGCTATCCCATCACTTCACATAGCAAAATCCCTTAGATCTTTAGCTATGGAACAGTTTTCTAGGAACTACTTTTAAAAATGTTTATCTAAGAGTACAGATCAGTATTTAGGTATGCAAGGAAGCAAACTAAGGGTTTACCTTCATAACAACAGGTTTCTCAAAGTTGTACATCGAATGTGCTTTCCGTTGTATGAACTTCTGAAATTCTGTACCAAAGAAAACATTACTTGAGTAACAGTAAAGTGATATTTATAGATTTTAAAGTTGATACTTTCATCTCACCATTATAGACCATTTGAAAATTAAATGGTTCTCCTTCATAAACATCATTTAAATGTTTCATAGCTATAATTAGGCAGATTTCCAGCACAGACAAACCTATATGGAGAAAAAGGAAGATATTTAGAACCTTCACATACATATGCATGTTTCTAGGCACATTAAAAATAGAGGCATATTTACAATATAGTATTACTTTGATATTAATAGAAGCACATCAACAATTCAAAATTGTTATATATAAATTTAAGGGTTGAACAAGAGCTGTGCAAAGCAGACGATTAAACTTCCTGCTTTTTTGTTAAATGTGAATAGAATAGGTATTTGAAAATAAATTGACTCACCTTTTTTGCTATTGTTTCAAGTCTGAGTGGGTTGCTTCAAGTTTTGTTTTGATTCTGATTACTTGATACAGTCAGCTTTATAGAAGTTTGGGGGGAAAATAGGAAAGAAACCTCTCTCCTCACTTTTGCCCCAGTGAAACTAAGGGTAGGTCTACACAGCTAACGTTAAAGCACTGCCACATCAATGCTTTAACATGGCTGTGTAGTTGCAGCTCCAGCACTGTAATAAAACCACCTCCGCGAGGGGCATAGCAGCTACCAGCGCTATCTACACTGCCACTTTACAGTGCTGAAACTTGCATTGCTCAGGGCGGTGTTTTTTCACACCCCTTAGCAAAGAAAGTTTCAGTGCTGTAAGTGGCAGTGTAGACAAGACCTCAGACTTTTGCGCTATCAAATGTAGTGCTATAGGAGTTAAATTTCAATCCTTCTGAAAGGCAGACAAATCAGCTGGCCCTGGATGCCTGTTGTACTGCTTTAATAGCTCAGGAAGTTTAGGAAAAGCTTTAAGATACCAAACAAGAGGCCTTCGATCTTAAAGCCCCAGGGAAGATAAATGTCAACTTAAGATAAATTGTGTCTAATGGTCAACTTAATCATTCCTTTGTTAAGTATATCACCGCCTCCCAATTACATTAATGAATCACTAGACACATCAAGGAAAATGTGTCAGTTGTGGCCACAGCAGTCCCAGCATATTAGAGAGACAAGGTGGGTGAGATAAGGTCTTTTATTGGACCGATGTCTGTTAGTGAGACAAGCTTTCAAGCTTTACGGAGGTGAAGAACAGCACTGTGTGGCTCAAAACCTTCTCACCAACACACTGGTCCAATAAAAGACATTACCTTACCTTGTCTCTCTACCTTTACCTTAGTAATAATTTTACCATTGGGACATTTATTTCTCAACTTACCATTTGTACATTTTCTGGGCTACTTCAGTTCAGCCCATCTCCTTAGAAACAAGGTAACTTCTGATTGGTATTTGAAGTTCACCTTCTTATAAACAGGTATCTGTATTAAGAACCATCACCACTAGTAGTATCTCTCATAGAAGTCTCAGAAGGGAAGCCAAGGCCAACAATTAATTTTGGGTTTATATAAACATGTATCTTTCTTTGTCAGAGACCAGTGAACAAACTTCTCACCCATAAACCAAATAGAAATGAGCCTTAGTGTGCTCCCTGAAAGTTTAAAAAAACCAAACACACACAAAACCTAGAGTGTCAGGCCACTAGGGACAAGTGAATTCTAGAGCTATGGCCAAGATATTTTTAGCTAAAGTATTCCTCCACTTAGGTAAAAGCATAGAGAAAGTCAATCTTTTGGATATCCAGGACCTAAAGTTTATTGTGCGTTTTAGAGCAATAATCAATGCCTTGAATTGTATCAGAAACAAGGCAGTGCAGTTTCAGACGCACATCTGTAATATGCACCATTTATGAAACTCAGGGAAATATAGGAGCAACTGCATTCTGCTGTGGCTGAAGTTTTGAGTAGTCCTTAGATATATCTTCAAGAAGAGCTCACTGCAGTAATCCAATGGAGGTGTCCAAGGTATAGATTGTTACAGTGCCCACAACAGAGAAGCACTTTGAGATACTGAACATACAGAAACAGTTGAGGATCCAGAGACTTAGGTCACCAACTTTGGTAGCAAAAGTTCAGCACATGCCCTCTTGCTGCCCTGTCCCCCCAGCTCAAGGGACAGGAATCAACTCTCAGTTCAAGTTGATTCCTTAATGCAGCACTAGCAGCTGTTTTATTTAAAGGAAGCCTCAACCAGCTCATTCATTTAAACCCATTTTGTTTAGACATTGGAAGAGTATCTACTAAACTGAAGAAAGGGAGAGAGAACTTCATATCATCAATATACTAATGGCACTACACCTCAAGCCATCTCACTCTTCCCTACTGGTCTGACAATGAGTGATAAAACAGAATTGTAACTTATGTCCTAGGAAACTGCCTCAAGGGTTACCACCTAACACTAACCTGGCTCCTTTTACAGAGAACATTACTTTCTGCTCCAGCCATGAGGGAAGGTAGATGATCAGGGCAAGGAGCCTTCCATTGTCCATGCTATTTTTATTTTTTTTTGGTAGGGTACTTCTGTCTCCCGTGCCCTAACTACAGTACCTTTGACAAGACCTACATTCTCCTTTAAAAAAAAAAAAAAAAAAAACCTGTAAAAGTTCACTCATATCCAGAGACCAGGAGTGAAAGATCTGGTATGAAAGCATGGAGTACTTATTATATCAACCAACACAAGACTAGAGGACCAAAGACACTTCATTGTTTCAAAAGTAAGGAACAGGATGTAATGGGAAAGTAGTGGGAGTGGGGGAAGCCTACCCACGGGCAGAGATGTTCCCTTTAGTTCAGCTCCCTGGTGGGGGACTTGTGAGGAAGAAGACACTGTTTCCTGAACTGTATTTGTCCAGTGCAAGAGGGGAACTTAAGGGCCATCACCATAGCACCTTCAGGGCTTCTATGTTCACAAATTATTTAAGTAAAAAATACTGGAATTTACCATGTACAATATTTGCTTTTGAGTCCATTCTGCACAATTTGCTTGCTTCAAGAAGATCTGATCCAGTCATAAATGGGTGAGATACTGTTATGCTACTTAAAGAAAGCATCTGAAAATAAAGCAAGAAATATTTCTCTTATTGAAATATTGATTACTGGATACATTCCATACTCATGACAGTCGTATGTGAAAGTGGATATGCTTCCTAGAGTAATCAATTGGAAACATTTATAAATAAAGTTGATATGTGCATTACTTTACAGTGGAAGTTATAACACTAAAGGCAGCTAATAATCTGGCAGTTACTGCTAGGACAGTTCATTAATACAACTCTGACTCAGCTTGAGTTATTTGTTCTGAAGACAAGACTGGAGGAAGAAAAACCTTAGATCTGGGTAACAGTACAGCAGAGCCACATTTAGATTCCAAATGCAACATGACAATAAGACACTAATGGCTCACAAATTGATGCAATGAACAGCTGAAACAAATTTCAATGAAGAATTGGCCTTAAGTGATACTCCTAATGAATTACCTTCAAGTGACCATGGGCTTGTCTACACTTAAATTTTATAGCGCTCTAACTTGCTGGCTCAGGGGTGTGAAAAATCACCCCCGAGTGCAGCAAGTCTCAGTACTTTAAAGCGCTAGTGTAGACAGGCTCCAAGCGCTAAGAGCCAATCCCCTCGTGGAGGTTGATTACCAGGAGCAATGGGAGAGCTCTCCCAGCGCTCACATGCGACCACACTCGCACTTCAAAGCGCTGCCGCGGGAGCGTTTCCACGGCAGCGCTTTAAAGTTTCCAGTGTAGACATACCCTATTCTACTAAGAAAAAGCTACTATTTCAAGATACTACTTTTGTATATTGGGAGGAGCAACTTGCCCAATGCACTTATAGAAAATGAAAGTTAACTGACCCTGTGGAGCACAGAGACAAGGTTCCCCAATAAGTTTATATCTACTCCCGCAAGATAAAGTTATATTAATTAGTTTATATTTAATGTTTTTGTGGGCAGAACCCACTTATCAGTTTAGAAGACATGCCAGAATTTTTAGAATGTAGTATAGAACACGTAACACTAATTTTAGAAAATTCAGAATACACTAGACTGATAGGCTTCAATTACCAGCCATAGAAAAGTAACATTAAGAGGACATTTGAGCCAGTAAGAATACAATGCAAATAGAAATTAATTTGTTTCAGACCAGACTGGTATCCCATACCACCACTGTACATTTGTTTTGATTTCAGAATGACAGTAGATGTACTTACTGATACGCATGGTGCATGGCGGCAGTCAGATTTACCTTCACTTCTATTTTATAGAAATTCACAAGGCAAGTATTTAAGAAAGCTGCTGATAACTTACTCAAACACACAGCCAAGCAATGTTCTTCAATGGAAGAGAAACGGATATAATTTTAAATCTTCTGCATATTAAGATGGTGGAGGGAAGAAACAGGCACATTAACAGGAGATTAATCTCAGCCATAGCAGAGATTTACTTTTTAAAATTATAATAAACATTTGCAGTTTTCTGTCCTGTTGTGTGAGCTATGGGTTTTATTGCTGTCTCCCACTCCTGTGGGTCCATCTGGTTTCTACCCCATTCAGTTAAGTGATAATCAAGAATATTCGACTGAATGTTATCCAATCCCATATCTTTCAGGTTTTGTCCCAGTGTAAGAATAGAGCATGGTGCTCTAAGCAAAGCTAACACGACAACTGTCACAGTCCTTTGCTCCTATCTTCTCTGGTAGCCACTATATTCAGTGGCAGGAAGAAGGAACCAGAACTATCATTAATTCAAGGTATACAGGCATCAGTGCCTCTTTCTTGCCAGTTGAAGGACTGAGTTAGAGAAAAATCAGAGTGAGAAACAGCTAAGATTTCACAAATGACAACCTTAAGGTGAAATGGGAAACAAGTAAAATAGAAAGAAGGCTACAAGGTAACTATTACCAAAAATGTTTTGTGAGCCCCTTTTCACTTATCCTACATTTATACCAGTGGAATTAGTGAGCAGTATATCTACAGAGAAGGGCTTACCTAGAATGGAGTTTGGAGCACTGAATGACTGCACTGCAATTCTGCTATATATAAATTTAGTAAATAATCACAGATGAAGGCATACAGAGACAGCCCCATGACTTCCTTGCAGCTGGAAGATACTTAAGTCCTCCAAACTCCTGAGGTGGTCATGAGGGAATGGGTCTTGGTAAAACCTGACTAACCTGCAGTTAGTTCGGTTTTACCAACAGGGTTATAGGCATCTAGGCTACATTCCCAAATTCAGTCATTTACTGTAGCCTTACAAACAGCTTTGCTGTTGTTGAAGTACTCAACTTTTCTGAATTACTGAGTGAGCAAGACAAAACTTCAGGTAATATAAATTCCATTGAAGGGAATTGAAAGGTTCTTGACATAATTAAGTAAAATAATTATTTCTGAATTAAACTTAAGTAACAAACTGCAGGGGTAAGTAAAAATGTGCTGATACAGGAAAAAAATTAAGGTAGAAAGATAACTAGCAAGGTCACCTCTGATTCTTTGCACTGAAGTCAGCAATTAAAAACTATTAACTTGAGAGAAAGCAACCTCAGAGATACTTCTCCCACAGGTTCAAATGACAGACAACTACATTCAAAATTAAGGGAAAGTCCCATTAAGGGGAAACTGGGCTTTGCTTGGAGTGCTGTAATGAGACTAACAGCCAAAATCTGTATTCTAACCACCTCCTATTGCCAAAGAGTAAACTCAGGGCTCACCTTCAGCCCCTTTTCCAAGCCAAACAAGACATTCAGGACATGCTAGAGAGAACAATTCAGCACCTCAGCCTTTTTATTTTGACTAACTAGTAAAGGTATTCCAGAACCAGGTAAAGTTATGACATGAGGACAGCTTCTATCTCAGAGGCAGTTAGCTAAGGGGAAAGGCTTCTGTGAAGAAATATAGTGTGGAAACCACTTAGGCCCCAGGCCACAAAAAGCTAGATGTTCCAAGCTGCAGAAGATGCTTTGGCCTCAGGATAACAGGTCAAGTTTCCAGGGGAATATAAATAGAGGACTGTAGCCAGAGCTCACGGTGTTGGAGACTCAGAAGCAATAGATGCAGCTCAATTCTCAGCATGGTCCTGTTTAATTGTTCTTAGGCTAGATACCAGGGAGGCAGCAGCTCAATTCTCTGTTCGTATCCCGAGAAAGCATCTTTTCCCAAGGCAGTTGGGTTAAGTTCCTGTAGTGAAATCTGCGCAGTCTACCCTTGCCTGTTGACACAGCAAACCAGAACGTAAAACTGTTGTTCAAAAGTGGTTCCAAGCTCAATATGGCTAAGCAAATAGCATTTGGAGATTTGGATATTGAGAAGGGCAAGTTTATTGGGCTGACAAACTGCTCAAGTGAACTCTTCAGCCTGATAGAATGGCGGCATGTATAATGCAGAGAAACTTAGCTCCCTGGCGTCCAAAGGGAAGAGTAACACAGAACGGATTTCTGGTTGGGATATGCACAGAGTTCCTCAGGTAAGCGTGTGCACCATCTCTGGAAAATAAAGTTCTGCAGGGGCATAACCAGAGTCTGACCCAGTGTACCAAATCCACTCAGAACACAGTGATTTATCTGCCAAAAAGTGTGGCTGGCACAGGTAAAGAAAGATTCTAATGTCATACCTTGATATTTGGTTACCAAGGCTGGAAGCAGACAGGAATTCCCTGCAGAAGAGGTGTCAGTGGTCTGTAAGAGAGAAACTGTTCATGGACTGGAAAGGAGATTGAGGTTTGAATCAAATTCAGGTAGAGATAAAATGTGAATATTTTTTCTCATTCAAGTTGCTTATGAAGGATTTTACAGAAAACCCACAAGTCAGAGGCAAGACCAAAGGGAGGGGCAGAAGTGGAAGTTCTGGTTACATCGTAAAGTGTTGGTATTGCCAATGTGTTAGCATGAGGGTGAAGAAAAGTACAGATCCTACAGGTGCACAAAGCAAAGGAAGTTGCAAGATGAGATGGCTTGAAGAATAAACAAGAGGGGTGGTTCTGATTCAGAATTTTCTACAGCACACCAAGTAGTTGAGTTTCAAAGTGGACAAGAAAACCTGTGCACTACTAGATGATGGAATATCAGGAGTAAAATCCCTAGTCTCTGGTCAGGAAGTGAAGGTGTAGGGTGAGAGAGACAAGACAGATGGCCTTTTTGTTCAGAAGATCTCAGCTCTCTACCTCTATATTCCAGATCTGATGGGCAGGAGGATATCCAGGAAGGAACTGTGGCATATCGTAAACTAATCACTTCTTGTGTGCAGGTAGTGAAGATTCATAAGTCCAGGCCTAAGAGAAAGATCTGAATTGACCTGCTAATGCGGGGGGGGCGGGGGGGAGGAGAGGAGAGAACCTGCACCCCATCAGGGTAATCACTGGTGGGCTGCGAGACTGTTTACCTTGACCCTCCACAAGCACAGCCCCCCGCAGCTCCCAGTGGCCATGGTTCGCCGTCGCAGTGGCAACTGTGGGAAGTGGCGCAGGCTGCAGGGACGTGCTGGCTGCCGCTTTCCGCAGCTCCTATTGGCCAGGAACGGTGAACCGCAGTCACTGGGCGCTGCGGCTGCAGGTGGCTGTGCCTGCGGATCGATGTAAACACGGTCGCGGCCCGCCAGTGGATTACCCTGACTAGCCGCATGTGGCCTGCGGGCTAGAGGTTGCCCACCACTGTTCTAATGAGAGGACTGAAAAAGGGGTAGGGTGCTGGCCAGCAAGGCTTTATTAGGGCTGCTTGAGGGCAGCGTTCAGCAATGCAAAAAGGAGTTCTGTCTGTAGGGAATCTCCTTCAAAAAGAAGTGAAGGACTCCTGGACTGCCCTGGAACAAGACTGCTCCCAAGAGGAAGACTGGTGTAAGCCCCTCCCCTCTGAAAACCTTGAGAAAACTAAGAGGACTTGGTCAATGGATATTTGAGGTTTGGCCAGATTCTTCCCAAAAAGCTGCTTAGAGGGCAGCTCTGCCAATTTGGTTTATGTTCCTCTCTCTACTTGATAATGTTGTGACAGCCCTCCATGGAAACCCACGTATCTGGCAGGAGAACCCAGGATGGCTGAAGGCCACGTCACAGAAGGTATGAATCCACCTGAATGGCCCCAGATAACATCCAGTGCTTCCTGCTTGGGCTTGAGGGAGACCAGGAAACCAAAACACCTTCTTGAAGTCTACTTAGGAGAGATCAAAATAGGCCTGCTAATCACATTTGAAAAAAAACCTATCCAATAAGATGTTTCAAGTAAAGCTCAATTAACTTGTATGAAAAATAATTGTAGCTTACAGGCTACTGTATTAGCAATTTTATGAGATTTAACAATATTTTAGAACCAAATATCAATACATAACATACCAATAGCATGTGAAGTGATCGCAGGTCTTTGCTGCAGTGGAAATGATTTCGTAGCACATCTTGCACTGTTCTGTCTTCTGAAAGAGACTAAAAATGGAATTTTTAAGATACACTGGTAAAATTAATGCACTGGCTCTTATCCAACTGGAAAATTCTTGGTCCGCTAACCAGACCTATTTTTATTAATCAGTATTAATATTTATCGTGGAATCAGAACAAAATTAAAAAAAAAAAAATCACTGAAATTTCTCTTTAAGGGGGAAAAGACAGGCCAAGCTCTTGTAGAGAAGATTTCCACAAGTATAACTTGAAAAAAGTGAAATTACAGTCCATTTGGTATTGAACTAGGCAGTAATACTAAACATGCCACTAGTTGAATCCTCTTCCAGCTCTGAAATACATATGGTGATCATTGTAAAACTTCTAGATTATATATGCACACCTATTGAAAAAAGTTATTGAAAGAAATTTATGTATTTTCTCATTTGTAGCCATATTTTAATGGTTCTAAAACCACATATGATTCTTAATCATTTAACTAGCTGTACACAAAGCAATTCCGCTTGCCTTCTCAGAGTAACTTACCTCCTCTGGCCAACACTTTGTAAATCAGCCTCTCAGCAGAAGAGTTTATAGTCTCTTTAAATGAGAAATACTTCATTGTAGTTCCATACTATTGAGACTCTTCAAATGGATCATTCAAATGCCACTCCCTCTCCTGAGATCTTACTTAGGGCTGGTCTACACTATGTGTTTGTCTACATAAGCTGTCTTGTGTCAAACTAGCTGTGGAAGTGTCTTCACTTAAATTTGGCTCCCAGGTGCCTTTACACCAATTTAACATCACCTTGAGTGGCACACAGTCATGGTCTATGTAATTAGGTCAACATAGTGTCAGTGTAGCTATTGCGTTGCTTAGGTTGACTTACTTTTTTCAGGCGCCATCCCATAATGACCCACACTGACAATACAATTGATACAAGGAGTCAAGTGTGAGCACACAAGCAATTTAATAACCGTGGTGGCTGTATGCCAATATAAGTTAGGTCAACATTTTTGTAGAGTAGACATGGCCTAAGCAGTAGTTATATTTCAAGTCTGTTTGTTAAGTATAAACTCCAACTAACAACAAATTCTCCCTCCTCAGCCAACTCTTTTGTACCTGAATCCAAAAATAAAGGAAATGTAACCTGAGAAGTTGCCATGACTATTTCTGATGCCATGCTGGAATGTTTTGACCAGCTTTTCAAGCTCAGGCCTCATTGTCTTGCAATTTTAAAAAAATCTAAAATATACAGTGTTGTGTCGGTCCCAGGATATTAGAGACACGGTGGGTGAGGGGATGTTTTTTATTGGACCAACTTCTATTGGAGAAAGACAAGCTTTCGAGCTTACATGGAACTCTTCTTCAGGTCTGGGAAAAGTGGAACAGATAGTTTAGCATAAAGTAGTTAACACATTTCAAGGGACCATTCAAGGATAAGTAGTCTATTAACACCCCTGCAGGTTTCCTTTGAGGAAGGAGGGGTTGGGGGTTCCAAAGAGGATGGAGCTCGGCTGTTCTCAGTGGTACTAGATGACAGAACAAGGAGCAATAGTCTCAAGTTGCAGTGAGGGAGGTCTAGGTTGGATATTAGAAAAAAACCTATTTCACAAGGAGGGTGGCGAAGCACTGGAATCTCCATTGGGTTACGTAGGGAGGTGGTTTTTAAGGCCTGGCTTGACAAAGCCCTGGCTGGGATGATTTAGTAGGAGTTGGTCCTGCTTTGAGCAGCGGGGTTGGACTAGATGACCTTCTGAGGTCTCTTCCAACCCTAATCTTCTTCTATGATTCTAAGAGGATTGATAGGTCAGATACTGAGTGATTGCTTTATGAAAAGTGTTCACCTACAGGTGATGTGGTGTTTGTTTTTTCCCCCTACAACAGTTCATTCAAGAGCATAGTGATTGGTTTCACCCACATAGTTGTTGTGGGAGCATTTAGCCCACTGGATGAGATACACCACATATGATAGGCATTTGTAGGACCCACGAACCTTGAAAAGTGTGTTGTGGAGGGTGTTGATCATTGTAGCAGTGGAGATAGGTCAGCAGGTTTTGCATCTGTTGTGGCAGGATCGGGGGCTGCTTTGAGTTGGTGTGTCCTGATCTGTGGGACAGGGGCACCAGAATGGGGGGACCAAGGGGCCATGGCCCTGTCACTTTTTGAAAGTGGATAGGCATGGCCTGTCCACTTTTCACCCAGGCCTGGCCCCTNGTTTACCTTGACCCTCCACAAGCACAGCCCCCCGCAGCTCCCAGTGGCCATGGTTCGCCGTTCCTGGCCAATGGCAACTGTGGGAAGTGGCGCAGGCTGCAGGGACGTGCTGGCTGCCGCTTTCCGCAGCTCCTATTGGCCAGGAACGGTGAACCGCAGTCACTGGGCGCTGCGGCTGCAGGTGGCTGTGCCTGCGGATCGATGTAAACACGGTCGCGGCCCGCCAGTGGATTACCCTGACTAGCCGCATGTGGCCTGCGGGCTAGAGGTTGCCCACCACTGTTCTAATGAGAGGACTGAAAAAGGGGTAGGGTGCTGGCCAGCAAGGCTTTATTAGGGCTGCTTGAGGGCAGCGTTCAGCAATGCAAAAAGGAGTTCTGTCTGTAGGGAATCTCCTTCAAAAAGAAGTGAAGGACTCCTGGACTGCCCTGGAACAAGACTGCTCCCAAGAGGAAGACTGGTGTAAGCCCCTCCCCTCTGAAAACCTTGAGAAAACTAAGAGGACTTGGTCAATGGATATTTGAGGTTTGGCCAGATTCTTCCCAAAAAGCTGCTTAGAGGGCAGCTCTGCCAATTTGGTTTATGTTCCTCTCTCTACTTGATAATGTTGTGACAGCCCTCCATGGAAACCCACGTATCTGGCAGGAGAACCCAGGATGGCTGAAGGCCACGTCACAGAAGGTATGAATCCACCTGAATGGCCCCAGATAACATCCAGTGCTTCCTGCTTGGGCTTGAGGGAGACCAGGAAACCAAAACACCTTCTTGAAGTCTACTTAGGAGA
This sequence comes from Platysternon megacephalum, assembly GCA_003942145.1. Classification (NCBI taxonomy): domain Eukaryota; kingdom Metazoa; phylum Chordata; order Testudines; family Platysternidae; genus Platysternon; species Platysternon megacephalum. Next base: position 10,923,521 of record QXTE01000045.1, read on the forward strand.
GATCAAAATAGGCCTGCTAATCACATTTGAAAAAAAACCTATCCAATAAGATGTTTCAAGTAAAGCTCAATTAACTTGTATGAAAAATAATTGTAGCTTACAGGCTACTGTATTAGCAATTTTATGAGATTTAACAATATTTTAGAACCAAATATCAATACATAACATACCAATAGCATGTGAAGTGATCGCAGGTCTTTGCTGCAGTGGAAATGATTTCGTAGCACATCTTGCACTGTTCTGTCTTCTGAAAGAGACTAAAAATGGAATTTTTAAGATACACTGGTAAAATTAATGCACTGGCTCTTATCCAACTGGAAAATTCTTGGTCCGCTAACCAGACCTATTTTTATTAATCAGTATTAATATTTATCGTGGAATCAGAACAAAATTAAAAAAAAAAAAATCACTGAAATTTCTCTTTAAGGGGGAAAAGACAGGCCAAGCTCTTGTAGAGAAGATTTCCACAAGTATAACTTGAAAAAAGTGAAATTACAGTCCATTTGGTATTGAACTAGGCAGTAATACTAAACATGCCACTAGTTGAATCCTCTTCCAGCTCTGAAATACATATGGTGATCATTGTAAAACTTCTAGATTATATATGCACACCTATTGAAAAAAGTTATTGAAAGAAATTTATGTATTTTCTCATTTGTAGCCATATTTTAATGGTTCTAAAACCACATATGATTCTTAATCATTTAACTAGCTGTACACAAAGCAATTCCGCTTGCCTTCTCAGAGTAACTTACCTCCTCTGGCCAACACTTTGTAAATCAGCCTCTCAGCAGAAGAGTTTATAGTCTCTTTAAATGAGAAATACTTCATTGTAGTTCCATACTATTGAGACTCTTCAAATGGATCATTCAAATGCCACTCCCTCTCCTGAGATCTTACTTAGGGCTGGTCTACACTATGTGTTTGTCTACATAAGCTGTCTTGTGTCAAACTAGCTGTGGAAGTGTCTTCACTTAAATTTGGCTCCCAGGTGCCTTTACACCAATTTAACATCACCTTGAGTGGCACACAGTCATGGTCTATGTAATTAGGTCAACATAGTGTCAGTGTAGCTATTGCGTTGCTTAGGTTGACTTACTTTTTTCAGGCGCCATCCCATAATGACCCACACTGACAATACAATTGATACAAGGAGTCAAGTGTGAGCACACAAGCAATTTAATAACCGTGGTGGCTGTATGCCAATATAAGTTAGGTCAACATTTTTGTAGAGTAGACATGGCCTAAGCAGTAGTTATATTTCAAGTCTGTTTGTTAAGTATAAACTCCAACTAACAACAAATTCTCCCTCCTCAGCCAACTCTTTTGTACCTGAATCCAAAAATAAAGGAAATGTAACCTGAGAAGTTGCCATGACTATTTCTGATGCCATGCTGGAATGTTTTGACCAGCTTTTCAAGCTCAGGCCTCATTGTCTTGCAATTTTAAAAAAATCTAAAATATACAGTGTTGTGTCGGTCCCAGGATATTAGAGACACGGTGGGTGAGGGGATGTTTTTTATTGGACCAACTTCTATTGGAGAAAGACAAGCTTTCGAGCTTACATGGAACTCTTCTTCAGGTCTGGGAAAAGTGGAACAGATAGTTTAGCATAAAGTAGTTAACACATTTCAAGGGACCATTCAAGGATAAGTAGTCTATTAACACCCCTGCAGGTTTCCTTTGAGGAAGGAGGGGTTGGGGGTTCCAAAGAGGATGGAGCTCGGCTGTTCTCAGTGGTACTAGATGACAGAACAAGGAGCAATAGTCTCAAGTTGCAGTGAGGGAGGTCTAGGTTGGATATTAGAAAAAAACCTATTTCACAAGGAGGGTGGCGAAGCACTGGAATCTCCATTGGGTTACGTAGGGAGGTGGTTTTTAAGGCCTGGCTTGACAAAGCCCTGGCTGGGATGATTTAGTAGGAGTTGGTCCTGCTTTGAGCAGCGGGGTTGGACTAGATGACCTTCTGAGGTCTCTTCCAACCCTAATCTTCTTCTATGATTCTAAGAGGATTGATAGGTCAGATACTGAGTGATTGCTTTATGAAAAGTGTTCACCTACAGGTGATGTGGTGTTTGTTTTTTCCCCCTACAACAGTTCATTCAAGAGCATAGTGATTGGTTTCACCCACATAGTTGTTGTGGGAGCATTTAGCCCACTGGATGAGATACACCACATATGATAGGCATTTGTAGGACCCACGAACCTTGAAAAGTGTGTTGTGGAGGGTGTTGATCATTGTAGCAGTGGAGATAGGTCAGCAGGTTTTGCATCTGTTGTGGCAGGATCGGGGGCTGCTTTGAGTTGGTGTGTCCTGATCTGTGGGACAGGGGCACCAGAATGGGGGGACCAAGGGGCCATGGCCCTGTCACTTTTTGAAAGTGGATAGGCATGGCCTGTCCACTTTTCACCCAGGCCTGGCCCCTTGCCCCTCATCTTCCCTCTGAGGCCCTGCACCCCAGCCAAGCCAGAAGCTGGAGCCTGGCTCAGGTAAGAGTGGCCTGGGGAGCCTAAGCAGCTGTGGGGAGCCATGGACCCACCATCTGCCCTGGGTTGGGGAGGGCCCCCCCCCCAAGAGCAGCCCCTGGCCAGTGTCCCTGCCTCCCGGGCCCCTCTCCGAGGGCAGGTGGAAGGTCCGTGGCTCCCCACAGCTGCCCGGGCGGCTTTTACCTTGATCCAGCTGCCACTCTTCGGTCCCACCATGAGGCCAGACTGGAAGCTGGAGCTGGGTTGGGGTAAGAGCCGCACAGGCAGCTGTGAGGAGCCACGGACCTTCCATCTGCTCCCCCCCACACACACACACTTTTAGGCAGAATCTGTTGCCCCACTGTGGGAAGCTTGCTTCTGATAAGGAAGAGGTTGGAGGGTTGTTTGAAGGCCAAAAGAGGGGTTTTAGGAAAGATTTATTTCAGGATGGTGTCCCCATTGAGTATGGGTTGTAGTTTGACGATTCCTGACAAAAGCAAAGACAAAAAAGACAGGACACCCTATAACCTATGGGTGAATACTTTCACAAAGCAACTCTATCTGATCTATCAATCCTCATCTTCAAAGGAAATCTGCACACTTTCAAAAGATGAGCATGGGATCTTAAATTCATAACTTTACTAAACAGTAAAAATCAGACTAATAGACACACTGGATTTATGGCTTATAACAACAACCTATAACCCACTAACACCCCCCTACAGGTCCCTTTCTCCCCACCCCGAGATGTGGTAACGGGCATCTTCACCTTGAATGCTCTCTTGAAATGTGTAACTACTTATGCTAAACAATCTGTTCTGCCTCTTATTTAGCTGTGACACTTAGTACCTTTCCCAGACCTGAAGAGGAGCTCTGTGTACAGCCGAAAGCTTGTTTCTCTCACCAATAGAAGTTGGTCCAATAAAAGATATTACCTCACTCACCTTGTTTTTAATATTTTAAAGCACCATTCACCCCCAAAGAATCCAAAAGTGTGTGTTGTTAAACCCTGCAAGTTGCTTATACTGGAATTTTATCCACTACTGAAATGCAGCCACCTTTGGGGTGGAACAGACTTTTAAGGGCAAAGAAACATGACCACAATAAGAGATGATATCAAGCATATTTAAATCGAGCCCATAACAGATGCCAAAAATGCCCAGAAGAAGGGGCTAAAACCAGGTACTAAAGGGCTTTTTAATGTAGCCAAGAAGAGCATAACAAGATCCAATGGCTGAAAGCTGAAGCCAGAGAAATTCAAATGAGAAATAAGGCACTTTTTCTACAATGTATCAAGGCAAGAGGTAGATTCTCTATCTCAGTCTCTTCAAATGAAGATTGAGTGTCTTTTCTGAAAATGCGCTTTAAACAAACTAATAATTGAACTAGATACAGGGCTAACTGGGTGAAATGTAATGGCCTATAATTTTCACATGGTCAGGCTAGACTATCTAGGGGTTAGATCTGGCCTTAAACTTAATATCTGCTCTTCATACAAAGTGCCTGGGGTTCTTTAATGGCCAGAAACAGGACCTCTAAGTTTCTTCTGAAAGACAGCACAATCACCCTGTGGTTCTAATGCTATTCTGGGGCATTCTGACTCAATAGTTCACCAAAGTGCTATCAAGTCACTAGCACTATTACCTTTCACAGATTTGTTTTCCCATCCACGTGCTGCTCAGTACCCAATTGCCTTGAGCTGTGTTAGATCTGTCAGTTTCATATCATAAATAGTGAAATACAGCTAGAGATATACATGTTAACCAGCTTATTAAACAAAGTCCAAGGTTTAATTCACAATACAAGCTATATTATATGTACATAGTCTCTTTAGGACACATGGAGATATGCCTCTCTCAGAACTGGAAGGGACCCTGAAAGGTCATCGAGTCCAGCCCCCTGCCTTCACTAGCAGGACCAAGTACTGATTTTGCCCCAGATCCCTAAGTGGCCCCCTCAAGGATTGAACTCACAACCTTGGGTTTAGCAGGCCAATGCTCAAACCACTGAGCTATCCCTCTCCCTCCTATGGTCAGTGTAAACCTCATTCCCTCTCAAGAGAATTTAAATCCGAGCATAATCTGCTCAGCATTATTTCAGATGGCACATGATTCATCATATCATCCTTTACTCAGATTAATAAAATTACTTGAAAATGGGCTCAGCCACTGGTCTGCTGACCAATATTGTCTTATTGTACTTTTGTTCTATTTGACAATGCCTAGCACAATGGGGCTAGGGTTACTAGGAGTTATGATAATACAAACAGTTAAATTCTGACTATTTTTCTAAAAACTAGAGGTCTTAACTTTGAAGCAAAAAGAGAAAACATATGCTATTTCACATTTTATTTCTTTCTTAAATAGTGAACACCAAAAATAAACAGGGTAAAGACAAAAAACACTATTTTAAACCACAGCAATTTAATAAATTATTTTAACCTTTTCAAAACACTTCAGTGAGACAAGTTAATTACTTCATTATTACTACCTTTGTTTCAAGTTACCTGAACATTCTTATTCCATTTCTGTATGAAAGGCTTGTATAGAAACTCTGCAGGTAGATATAACTGTTCTTTAAATATTCTAAGATATTGTTTAAAATCAAATGAATTCATCAAATATATCTGTCGGTGGGAGAACCTTGACTTCACTCTCTTTTCTAGGAGTTCCAGAATATCCTTGTAAAAACAAAAATGGAGATATTCAGTGAAACAGTCTAAGATGAAAGTACAAACAGCATAAATAAAAAAACTGGATTAAAATGTTTTAATAATCTAAAGCATGATTAGTAATAAACTTGCTAATTTATAATATAATTGACAATGTTCCTTTTAAATGCCCAACTACAAGCTATTTACATAAGTCACAGTAATTAGTGGCTGAGATAATCTATGGAAAAATTACTGTGTAAGTAAATATTTCAATTACTTTGGGTTGTATTCAAGATACTTCAGCCACTGTACCAGAGCCGTAAACATGTAGGTTGGTGGCTGTCATTTCACACATCTTTTGGAAGGCTGAACCTGATCTTGCCAGAAAAATTTCAAGAGCCAACATTTCTCTTTTAGAAGAATAATTCTCTTGTACCACACAAATACTATTAGGCTGCTTTGAGCAGGAAGAATAATCTGATTTTCTCTGTCATCAGAAGGAAATAAGAGCAAATTGGCATATGTCTATTAAAAGGAAAATTAAGTACTGCTTCCCTATTACAGTGACATTTGGGTCATAGAATCATAGAATCTCAGGGTTGGAAGGGACCTCAGGAGGTCATCTAGTCCAACCCCCTGCTCAAAGCAGGACCAAACCCAACTAAATCAGCCCAGCCAGGGCTTTGTCAAGCCTGACCTTAAAAACCTCTAAGGAAGGAGATTCCACTACCTCCCTAGGTAACCCATTCCAGTTCTTCACCACCCTACTAGTGAAAAAGTTTTTCCTAATGTCCAACCTAAACCTCCCCCTCTGCAACTTGAGACCATTACTCCTTGTTCTGTCATCTTCTATCACTGAGAACAGTCTAGATCCATCCTCTTTGGAACCCCCTTTCAGGTAGTTGAAAGCAGCTATCAAATCGCCCCTCATTCTTCTCTTCTGCAGACTAAACAATCCCAGTTCCCTCAGCCTCTCCTCGTAAGTCATGTGCTCCAGCCCCCTAATCATTTTTGTTGCCCTCCGCTGGACTCTCTCCAATTTATCCACATCCTTCTTGTAGTGTGGGGCCCAAAACTGGACACAGTACTCCAAATGAGGCCTCACCAGTGCTGAGTAGAGGGGAATGATCACATCCCTCGATCTGCTGGAAATGCCCCTACTTATACAACCCAAAATGCCATTAGCCTTCTTGGCAACAAGGGCACACTGTTGACTCATATTCAGCTTTTCGTCCACCGTAACCCCTAGGTCCTTTTCTGCAGAACTGCTGCCCAGCCATTCGGTCCCTAGTCTATAGCAGTGCATGGGATTCTTTCGTCCTAAATGCAGGACTCTGCACTTGTCCTTGTTGAACCTCATCATATTTCTTTTGGCCCAATCCTCTAATTTGTCTAGGTCCCTCTGTATCCTATCCCTACCCTCCAGCGTATCAACCACTCCTCCCAGTTTAGTGTCATCTGCAAACTTGCTAAGGGTGCAGTCCACACCATCTTCCAGATTGTTAATGAACAGAGAAGGATTACTTTGTTTCCAGTCTTTTTACTTGCCCTGAAATCAGGAAGGTTTAGGCTTGGTTAAAAATGCATGAAATCATCTCCCGACAGAGAATGAAATCGAAACAAATTAAAAGTACAGCAGTAATAGGACAAAAACACAATCTTTTGTAACCAATCTGATGACCCACTGTATATCGACCTCGAATTCCCATGAAATCTAATGAGACTCTAAAAGACGTGGAAGATTTTTATAAAAAGGCTGATTTTAAACAGATGTTGCTCCTGAATCCAATTAAGATAAGTCACTGTTGGAGAGTGTAATGGACTCTGGAAACAGGAACCTTTATAACAGAAGAGATTCTGTACGTTAACTACGGTACATTTTGTACATTAATAGGTCCAATATTAACTTCAAGTAACTTGCCCATTAGAGATTGCCCCAAAACAAAAATCAGAAGCACCCCTAAACTTGTTCTATTGGAGGCCCACTGTTTTCTGAGACAGCCTCCTCTTCCTTTTCTTGTGACCTAGTCATCTTTTCAACTGTTGCTTTAAGAGCAGTGAAAAAAAATTAAAATCTTTAATACTTTTCTAGATTGTTAATTTTATGATCACATGAGTGTTTGATTGAAGTAATGATGGTTGTTTAGCCAGCTTTTTAACACACATAGTTTGTATTCCACAAAGACATACTGTATTGCAGGAATGCAGAGATTTAGTGTTTAATGATAATGCAAGACTGCCGTATAGTTTACAAAGTGAATGTAAGAAAAGCCTGAAACATTTTACCCTCCCCCTCATTCCCAATTAGTCTAGATCAGAAGTCTATTTTTTTTTGTAAGTATGGCAGTGTTATAGCAGCAATTATTGGTGAAAAAAGTTTGCTTTTTAAAAAGCATGTCATATTTCATAGTGTGGTAGGAAGACAGTGTAGTTTGATCCAAGTTTCTACTCTTGCTCATTAGTGAATGAGGAAAGAGAGACCAGCAGCCTCTAGAACAAAAGATAGGTAACTGAATGTTGATCCTGATATTTTAGATGGAAAACAAATGAGAAATGGATTAACATGGCTCCTGCAAAGTAGTAAAAGAAGTCCAAGTTTACCCTCTTCTCAGGAATGTAACCATTTTTAAACAGTAAAATTGAAGCTAACAGGGAACAAAAAAAGCAGAGATCCGAAAAGCCTAATTACATAATGAGGCAAGCCTGAAGATTTTTTTTTTTTTTAAACAAGGAGATATACCTATCTCATAGAGCTGGAAGGGACCCTTAAGGGTCATTGAGTCCAGCCCCCTGCCTTCACTAGCAGGACCAATTTTTGCCCCAGATCCCTAAGTGGCCCCCTCAAGGATTGAACTCACAACCCTGGGTTTAGCAGGCCAATGCTCAAACCACTGAGCTATCCCTCCCCCCTTGACAGCTGACAATTACTACTATTGAGTTTATAGCCACATTTAGTTTGTTTTACTTTTTAGTAGGTCTTTATATTGATTATAAAACTATTATCAAAACAAAAATGTAACACTGGGTAATGCTTATTGTTGTCCTGTGTTCCCCTAGGTCTTAAGAGTGTAGAAGTTTATATATAGTTTATTTCTTTTTAATTATCTGAAATGAAAGAGCATTCTTCTTTGACAGTGTCAGTGTGGTTTGAGGTCATTTCTGGTGCTTATTCTAAATCTTTTTTGTGGGGGACACCAGAGATAAGTTTGTTACTATACCCTGCAGATGACCCTGTCCTCAATTCCATCTTTAAGTCCAAACATAGGCAACGCACACATTAAGTGGGGTGACCACTGCTTTTTCTCCTGAAGTACAGTCTGGTTAAGACATAGGAGAAATTGACATAGCACTGACATTGTTTCTATGGCATTAGCTTTAATAGCTTCTAGTGTTGTCCTTCTCTTTTTATAACTTTTGGTACATGTTTTGGTGAGATGCTTAATCTTTAAGACAGATATTGGATCATTCTAAGATGCAGGAAAAATTTGCTTCCTATTAAATCTGAAAGAACCTCCTTCATTTTCTTAGCAAGAAAGGTACTGGAGCATATTCCTGTTTTCCTACTTCTGTTCTCATTTGCTCTGAATATGTAGCATTTCGTGTCACTTATTTTGTATCTGTACTGGAATCAATTTTTAAAGTAAGCCAATATAACAACACTAGGGAAGGGGGAGAAGTTTCCAAAATTAGCTGAATTGTCTCCTTACGGCATAAGTCTTAAGAATAAAAATATGAAAAGCATATGAAACATTACAGATGTCAGCAACATAAGCTCTATAGAACAGAAAAGAAAAACTTACTTGTCTGCATGTAAGTCCAATAACTGTTACTGGAGTCTGTGCTGACTGGGATATATCAAAAAGGTTATACAGTAATGTCTGGTTCTTGTGATGAACAAAGAGGTCAAATTCATCCAGTATAAATAGCACTGGACAACTGCTATCTCGGTCACCTAAGACAGGAATTAAAACAGTCAGTATATTAGTGAACTGGTAAGTACATGGCTATTAGACTTCTTACCGTTGCAGCACTTTTGTTCTAGTGTGCCCTCAAGTTTTAACCTGTTTATAGAATCTTTGCTAATTCATAAGGCCCCCATCTCACATATATTTGCTACACGCCAGGATTATTGATGATTATTTAGCTTAAAGTACTGCGGAGGTTAAACTAGCTTGTCAAGATATTTTTTGGTTGCAAATAAAAACCAAAGTGAAAATGGCAGACAGTTAAGACACCCATTTATCATTTTAATATTTTAAAAGGCTATATCAATTCTCATCATGGGCAACAGACTGATAACAGCATTGCAAAAATCTACATGCACATCCACCTGAATGCATAGCAAATATCTGCTTTTGGTAGGATGAACAATAAAACCTGCAAAATCTGACTGCATTTTGTGGGGGGAAGGCGGTGCGAAGGAGACCAAAACAAAACAAAACAAAAAACAAAACAAAAACACTAACTGTTAAAAACCAACAGAAAAAAGTTAAATACTATTTCCAGATTTTATTTTTTTTTTAAAAACCTACCGTCATTAGTCATTCAATAAATAGTAGGAAGAAGTCTTTAGTGCTGCTCCTATAAATTAAGCTTAGGCATTTGATTCAAATATCACAATGCTTGATATGACCACAGTACTGTTCGTGCTACTGATTTTGCAACCAAGGTTCGTTCTCATGCAGAACTGCCTTGTACTATGGTCTAGAGCAGTAGTCACCAACCGGTCGATCGCAATCGACTAGTCGATCCTAGAGCATCTCCCAGTTGATCACGATCTCCGGTGGTGCAGTGCGGCTGCTGCTAAGGCACACTCCCTGCCTACCCTGGCCCCACGGGTTCTCCCTCTGCGCACTGCTTCTGCCTGCAAGCACCGCCCCCGTAGCCCCGATTGGTTGGGAGAGCTGTGGGGTCGGTGCTTGCAGAGAGGGGCAGCACATTGGCCCCTTCCGGGAGCGGTGTGGGGCCGGGTAGGCAGGGAGCCTGTCTTACCTCCGGCGGCTCCCAGTTGGCAGCAGGCGCAGCGAGGCTAAGTGTTGCCCGGCGGGAGGCTGCACCCTAATCCCCTCCTGGAGCCAGCACCCCATACCCCCTCCTGCACCCCAAGCCCCACACTGATCCCCCTCCCAGAACCCCAAACCCCAGCCCTAACCCTCTCCCAGAGCCAGCACCCTGTACCCCCTCCTGCATCCCCAACCCCCTGCCCTGACACACACCCCCCCAGAGCCCACATCCAACACTCTGCCCCAGCTCGGAGCCCCCTCCCACACCCCAACCTCCCTCCTAGAGCTTGCACCTCTCACCCCCTCCCACACCCCAACCTCAGCCCAGAGCCCCCTCTCACACTGCAAACCCCTCAGCCTCAGCTCAAAGCCTGCACCCACTCCAGAACCCCAACCTGGTGAAAGTGAGTGAGGGGTGGGGGAGAGCAAGCAACAGAGAGGGGGGGATGGAGTGAGCGGGGCAGGGTTTTGGGGAAAGGGCAGGGTAGATCCTGGGTTGCCCTTGGATTCAAAAAGTGATCTTGGGCATAAAAAGGTTGGAGACCACTGATCTACAGTGTGAGGTAATCTTTGATTTCTCTACAGTATTTGGGTGAAAGTTTGTTAAAACTCACCTGGGGTTTAAAGTCTTATACAAAATATTTACCTTTCTTTAAAGCGTCAAGAAGAAATGCAAGGTTTTCAGCAAAACTGCCCTAAAGGAAAGAAGTCAAAACTATATCAATGTAGGGTAGGAAGGACCGCAAAGGTAATTTAGTCCATTCCCCTGTGCTGAGGCAGAATCAAGTATAACTAGACCATCCCTAACGGGTGTTTGGAGATTTTTAAGAACAAATTAGACAATGAGGGGTCCCTTGGTAATCTATTCCAGAATATAACTATCCTTATAGTTAGAAAGCACTAATACTTAGGCTAAATCTCATGGGAAACAAAATCGATCATATCATCTTTCTAACAACATTTTACACAGTTGAAGGCTGTCATCAAAGCCCACCCCCTTGCCCCTCTTTTTTTCCCCTCAAGACTAAACGTGCAGAGTTTTTGTTGTTGTTGTTTTTTAAACCTTTCCTCATAGGTCAAGTTTTCTAAACCTTTTGTCCTTTTTGTTACGCTTCAATTTATCCACATCTTTAAATGCCCAAAACAGTACTCCAGCTGAGGCTTCACCAGTGCCAAGTAGAGTAGAACAACTGTGTCCTGTATCTTATACTTTTGTTAATACACCCCAGAACATTAGCCTTTTTTACAACTATCACATTGACTCATGTTCAAATGTGTGATCCACTATTCTCCCCCAGATCCTTTTTTGCAATACTACTGCCTAGCCAGTTATTCCCCATTTGATTTTTCCTTCCGAAGTGTAGTACTTTGCACTTGTCATTACTGAATTTCATCTGGTTGATTTCACACTTCTCTAATTTATCAAATTCATTCTGAATTCTAATCATGTCTTTCAAAGTACATGGTAGATTTCCAAGGTTACCCTTAAAAACAGAAAACTTCATAAGTTCAGACTAAGAAAGTTCACCTTTTAAAAACTGTTTTGAAATGAAGCTACCTTTAAGTTCTATGTAATAAGGAATAACTGCTTACAACATTACATGTTGTATAGCCATCTTCTACTAAGCAGGAGACAAAAAAAAACTATTAACTGTTTCTTCATAAGGACTAGTTCCATCCACCTTTTACTGCATGAAAGCTGAAAAGATTTACCCCAACAGAAAGATGTAGGAATGAAGTGAAGTAGGATAGAGAGAAAGAAAGTTACAATAAACCAACTTGCAGCAGAACTTCACAGTTTCATTCCTGAGGTGTTTGTAAGTCGTTTGTAACGGAAATGTTTGCAACACTGAACAAAATGTGATGGTTGTTCTTTCAAAAGTTTATACCTGAACATTGACTTAATACAGCTTTGAAACTTTACTATGCAAAAGAAAAATGCTGCTTTCCCTTTTTTCAGTAGTTTATGTTTAACACTAAACAATGTTTACTATATATATTTATTTTTTCTTCTTCTTACTATCTCTGCTGCTGCCCGATTGTGTACTTCCAGTTCCAAAAGAGGTGTGATTGACTGGTCAGTTCGTAACTCTGGTGTTCATAACTCTGAGGTTCTACTGTACTAAGCAGTTTTCCTTTGTCTCTTCCTCCTCATACTACATACATAAAAAATTAAAATTATAAATTCCTTGACCTAAGTAGATTTTACTTAATTAGCAACACGTGAACGTTTGGCATGCAGTTTTCAAATCAGTTGTACCACAGGGGCTGCAGGAACATAATACTTTTCAAAATAGTCAAAGATGAATTGCTGGAAAAAGTGCTCTATCCCATTGCCACCCCTCCCCTTCCCGCACCCCCTTTCTTTCTTCCAGGGCACAAAATTGTGAAGGGGATAGGAAATAGAGGTTATGGCAGCAGCGTTCAGGTGGAATGTCCAGTTACTCCTGGGGGAATTCGCACCGCTGTGGAATGCAGAATTTGTGCAGAAATTAATGTTGTGTAGAATTTCTTATTTCCCCCTTCCCACAAGAAATGGGCTGCACAGCTGCTGGCCACCATTAGGGGACTGCTGGGCTTTGGGGGGGTAGGGTGTCTGGGCTGGGGAGCGAAGGGGGTAGAGAAACAGGAACCATATTGTTGGAGGGGTTTCTTTAACCCTTTACTCCTGGGGGAATTTTTTTGTCTGTATTGTTACAGACATAGTTGCTGACAGGTATTTTGAAATAAGCTACCAAAATGAAATTGGCATGATTATATAGTGTTATTTTGACAGATAACATATGCAGGATTTTGCAGAATTTTAAAATATTGTGCGCAGAATTTTTAATTTTTTGACACAGAATTCCCTCAGGAGTAATCCAGTGAAACGAATATGGGTGAGAACTAAAACTTACTTGGCACAAGGACAAGACTATAACAAGAAAAGGTGGTCCCTTCCATTTAGTTACAGGTTAAATCAACAGGGTTAAGTTAATGCAAGTCACGGGGAGGGTGTACAGAAGGAGGGTGGGAGCAATCCTAGAAGGGAGTAAATTGCCATGTGTAGGAGGAGGGATTGGATGGTTTCTTAGCCCAGGGCTGGTGTATTAATGGTCTCTTCCCTCCAGTGTGGATGAAGAATGAGATTTTATTTCTCTCTTCTTCTTCTCTTGTCCAGCCCTTTTGCACTAATTGTTTTACTTATTTATGCAGGGAACAAAAACGGACTAGAAGTACAGTGGAGAGGATAAAGCTGTAGTGTCCCTGCTCAGGAGGCAAAGAAAAATGAGGAAGGAGGGTTGAACAAGTCCTTATGTTGAGTTAATGACGAAGGTCTTTTTGCCTCCTGCTTCCTGGTAGGTGCAGTTTTAGAACTTGATATAATGGTGTTTTATTTCAAGTAAGTGGAAAAGGAAAGATGTGCAATGTTGCAATTGCTGTGTGTGCTAACATTAAATACTTTTGCTTTGGGCTCTTCCCACTATATATTACCCCAGTCAGGAAAACTGCCTTGTGTCTTTCTGGGGGGGGAAATTCTTTTTTCTGAGCTTCATAAATCATTTAGGTTAAGATACTCACTCACTAGTAAGGATACTAGTGTCAGAGCAAGAAACAAAAAGACAAATTAAGAAGGGTTTCCTAAAGGCAATATAGCCCAACCACCACCTCACATTTGGAAAAAGTTCTCTAACAAACTAACAAAAAATCTTAACTTGTTTACTTACTGACTCTCCCCCCATCCCTAGTCACCCGAGAGGAGAAACTAATGGGCTTTAAAACTGATTAAGGGGGAGAACATTTCCAATGCTGAAGCCCTTTATGGATTCCCAACCTCTTACCTTACATCCCACCATATAAATTGGATTTCCATCCTTGGGAATTATAGTGGCACATGATTAAGTATGCAGCCTTGCCAATCTCAAGTGGCCCATCAGGAGGGATAGTGAGATGATCCTCTGACTGATCTTCTATTATGTCATTATATACTAGAAGACAGACCTTGGAGCACACACACTGAACAACAGGCAACCAGTGCAGCTCAGAAAGCAAGAGCATCACTGACTGAAGCAAGAACGAGATGTGTCATACTCTACGATAGCTGCAGTCTACAATTTGAGGCATTATTTCAATTGCTCAATTTACACTGCTCTGATATTCTAAAGTATTAGGAAAAATGGCTTTCCTGTGTAAGCAAAATGCATTCAGCTGAAGATCTACGCAAGATGAAAGCGCTTAGAGTATGTCTACACAGCAGCTGAGAGGATGCTTCCCAGTAGAAGTAGACAGACACGTACTAGCTCTGCTCAAACTAGTGCACTAAAAATAGCAGTGTGGTTGTTACTGCACAGGTGGCAAGCTCCGGCTTGCCACTCAAGTAGAAGCCCGCCCAAACCCCTGGGTCTGTACACATGTGGATAGCCCAAGCCACCACCTGTGCTGCTATATCCATATAGCTATTTTTAGCACACTAGCTTGAGCCGAGCTAGTGTTTGCCTTTTTACCCATGCTGGAAGACATCCAACTGCAGTGTAAATATACCCTTAAGGGCCAATACTTCCAGAGGAACTCATCTAATAGAATCATTCTAGGCTATGGGCAAGGAACAGGGGAACTTCTAAAAATGACAAAAGAAACTGAAGTTATAATAACTGGGCTTAAGCAACGTGTGACATTGCAAAGCAAGTATGCTAATGAACACTGGGGAAACCAACCTGTAAGAATGATTGTGACTAGCAAAGGACAAAGATTTGTTGGAACTCTGTCACTTGTCCTTCCTGGGACACAATAATGTGGACTCATGGGCAGAGAAGTTGAGACTGCAGGAAGGGACTGAGATTGTATTGATCAAACGACTGGACATTTTAAAGTGCCCACCTAGCTAAGTTTTAACCGTATTGAGACCCCACAAATACTAGGTCAAAAGCCAGGAATCTACCACTTACTCGATCTTGTCTCCCTTAAGGTCAGAAGATAAGGGGCTTTTTTCTCCTCTGTAAGGCACCTGGCAGACCTCATACCCACTGTCGTCATCATCCAATTCAGATTTTAAAGCCAAGCTTACTAAACTGTAGTTTATTACTACTTTCTAACATGCTTCAGACTAATACTGCTAAAAATATTGCTAGTTGGTCAACAAATTTAAAATACTTAGTAAGTTATTGATCAATCCTTTATTTGTAAATAAATAAATATTGTAGCTGATATTATCCAGAGCTCCAGTCTGTTAGTGGCAATACATTTGGAACTATCAATTCTGAACTCCACTAGAACTCTTTGCCTCATCTATATAGTTAGATGTTTCAAGTAATTTTTAAGACAGTCTTTTCATTATTTTGTGATGGAAATCTTTTTAATCAGAAATTTTAACTATTTTTTCAGAAAATACAAGTTAACTGCATAAAAGTTACTATATATTTATATGTAATATTGAGTGTAATACTGTCTAAAGGGAAAGGTGACCATCTACACTAATATGGTCACCACTGTTAAAGTTGTGATAAATCTTTACAAAGTATGCCTTGTGAGTTATCATTGGAAAAAAAAAATGTATAACCTGCTGAATACTATTATCTTGTTACAATGTGTATATCTACATTATGTATGGAGTTATGAAATTTTGCTCTGTGTCTAACTCAAACATGTTGTGGGTCTGAGAAACGCCCACGTTAGCCACCTCTTTTCTACCCCATCTCTGGACTGGGAGTTCTGACCAGGGAAATTTTGAACAAAGGGACTGAGGTCCCCAAAGTTATTTGGGCAACCCAGAGAGACCTATAGAAAAAGCTAGCAGACTTACATTCCTGCAGACAATCTGAACTATATACTCTAATCCAACTGTAATGTGTTTTACCTTAAAGTGCCCACCTAGCTAAGTTTTAACCTTTTAATAACTCATTTGTTTTCTTAGTTAATAGATCTTTAGTTTTCTAAGTATTGGCTACAGCATCATTTTTTGTGTAAGATCCTGAGCATTTATTCACCTGGGTAAGTGACTGGCCCCCTGGGGCTGGAAGAACCTAATGTGTGGTGATTTTTGGTTTTAATAACCTTTCACCACAGAAGTCCAGTTTGTCTGGATGGTAATATAGGCTGGAAGGCCTAAGGGGACTCCCTGTGGCTCTATATTAAGCTGGTACAGCGATCCAGAAGCACACATTTGTTGCTGGTTTGGTTAAATCTGGATTATAGAATAAACCATCAGTGTGGGAGTGTCGACCCAGTTTTTGTCAGTCTGAGCTGAAATTGGCACTCAGCTGTGATCAACAACAGGCATGGTGACACTGAGCATACATTCATAAATGCGGTCTGGTATTTTTTACTGTCAAGAAAGACAGAGGCTTAGGAAATACTTTAACAGGTTAACATTGTCCTTCTAATTCCATAAATCTCATATCAGTAGCATTCAAGATCATTTATAAATTTTGAAAAGACAATTATGAGAAGAGTGAGTCAATCAGAGTTTTGCAGTAAGGCTCAAACCCATTCATTTTAGTCTGGTCAATGGCTGGAAAAGTTACTTATTTGGTGTGGTTGTTTTTCTGAAGGGAGATCTTCTGTTTAAGTCTTATAATGCTCATTTTTTTAAGTGGTGCCTAAAAGAGCAGTAAGAAGTTCATACTCACAAAAACTTTGTCTCCAACCACATTTTCCATTTGTAGTTGTCTCGTGATCTCCTTGAGAGCTATTTTATCATTTGTCTGTAAGAGTCCTAAAAGAAATTGGTGATTATACATCAAACACTAAGTCATCTCCTTTGCTCTCTCTATACCACAGTGGTCACACCATTATGCAGCCAGTGAAGAGACTTATTCCAGCAACTTTTTCCCCCCCAAGTGGGGCTATTATTTTTGCAGTAAGACTATCTGTACCTCTTGAAATGTTGCTTCAGACAAGCTCTCTTTCATAACTGAACAATGGATAGCAGGCAAAGATTTTTATGAGAGCAAATATTTCGAAACATCTTTAAAGGCACTATTGGTTGAAATTTACAGTAAGTGAAAACCCACTACAACAAGCAAATATATAGTACTTTTAATTTAAAAGAATGAAATATTACTTGCCATTTAGATGAACTTGCAAGAGGTTCTCTCTCACTTGCTTTACTTCCATGAGCTCTTTCAAGACATGATTTAATAACTAGAAAGAAATAGCATAATTCACATTAAAATAACTCCAGCATATTTTTAAAATTAAAAACAGTAAAATGAAGAAACTGCAAATAAAACAAGAGGATCACACATCTACTAAAATTGAAGATACTGCTTTGTGACCGATCGAATCAAACTTTATTAGTTTGGGTTGAGGATACTAAAAGAACATGAGTACTTCCTGTGCTAACATTTGCATCAGAGGAAAAACATTTTCCAAAAAAGTTTTCTTCAGGTTTTGAAAAAAATCTCAGTCTTTCAAATCAGATCAATGACCCCTTCTATATGGGCTCATCACTCCTTTTATCTTTAAAAAACAAAACGCAAAGATCCAGAACTTTGTGGCATGAATGAAACTTCTTGAGGCACATGCTGTTGGCAGGAAAGATGACAGATACTGTGGTATTTGGCTAAATTCACTATTCTAGAACTTTTTTTATTTCCATGTTTCATGAGTTAAGTGGATTAGTAGTAGTATCAGTTCTTTGTGGGAGAATATAAAAGTATTGCCAATAATTTTCAAATTACAACGTGCAGACTATTTTGTAGCTGCATATAAAAATCCAATAATGGAAAAAAGCTTTTTAAAAGATTCTAAAATGGTAGCTCTAGCATTGTCATTTAGTAGATTACAGTAGCACCCAAAGGCCCCAATCAGGATTGGGCCCCATTGTGCTAGATGCTGTACAAGACACAAGTAGTTAAGGTCCTTATCTTGAAGAGTGGAAAATGTTATTAAAGACATCTTACACACTAAGATGGGAAAGGGTGCACAAAATTAATGGCAGCATGCAATGACATAAACCAACAACGTGTATAACATGATGATTCCAAAGAACAACTTTTTAAAAATCACCATTTAAAGACTTAACTGTGCTCTCAATTTTCTACCCAGCCCTTGGCAAGAACTGATCTTAAACATAAGTATTTTTATATTCTAGCATTAATTTAATATTCATTCATTACTTCTCCTCCCCCATTGCCTCCTCTACCCAACATCATTAGTTCCTTTTAAACATAGTATAGCTCTCCTGAAAACCCACTTCTTCCCTTTCACCTTCAAGAAGCTAACTAAATATACTTACACATTTCATTTGTCTTATGAATTAACTGCTCACTTATGTAGCAAAAATGGGTTATATACTGAGGAGGACCATAAGAACACTGAAGCTCGAAATTGTTGTGATGAGGAAGAGAAGACTTTAGAGTCTTTAACTGTAGAAAGCCCCAAGATACATAATTTAGACATTTGTCTGTCACAACCATGATCACTCTGCTTACATGTTGTATCCCTTTCCTCCATCTCAGTCTGTCCTTCACACCGTCTGCTTTGTGGGGTATGATCTCTATTTTAGGGCTGCTCTATGGCGAGTTTTTGTACTGGCAACATTTAGCTTACTTTCAGTTCTGAAGAGTGAGAGCCCAATGGTAGTGGAAGAATACTACTATTTAGCACTTCAAAAAGGTAAAGTACAGTAGACGAAACCAACGACATGTTGGTACAAGCACTTTTATATAGCAAAATGTTTGTAAATATCTCCATCACAATGCCATCTGTTAAAGGACTTTAAAAAAAAAAAAAAAAAGTATTTTAGTTAACCATACCAATTTTTTTAATGTTACTATTATGAAAATTCTTCAGCTATTTTATAGCTTACCAGTTTGAGACAATTTTTATATTACAAAAGGTGTGTTTTTTAGCCAAAAGGTTACAGTTTAATATATAATATAGCCTTTTAAGCTGTGTTATTCAGTTTGGTAAAACTGTAAATCCATGTACATAGCAACCACTTAAGTGTTACTCCACATATTCTGACTAAAGGCTCCCTATGAACATGGTGACATGATATACGGTACAGGAGATGCATCTATTAAATCTGTACTCTAATCAAGTCCTATAGTCTATCGTAGGCTCCATCAAGCCCTTACTGATGGATAGGACTATTCTTGTGGGACAGCAGAACTCAAGGTGTCAAATAGTTCACAAATATTCTCTTGAATTGAATGGTTTCAATATCCAAGGTATCCACAGTTCCTACAATGCCTGAAAATCATCCATGGGTAGCCACAGTGACTGCCTCATTGGGGAAGATGATGATTCTTGGGGATGGGAGGGAAGCTGGTGTCTCCCCCAGGCTTGTTCTGGCAGCTTGCCCAGCTGCTCTTCTGGTTCTGGCAAAGGGGCCCTATTGGTGCCAAGGAGAACTGGTAATCACCTCCTCCTCATGGAGATATGTGATGGGACACAACTCTGGGACCAGTGGGATAGCAATGGCCATCAAGAGCAATAGGGCCACGATGGCATATTGTACTGGTGTTGGCCAGGTTGTGGGTAGCCCATCCACTGCCAGTCTTATAAGAGGCCTTAGTACTGGGCACCCTTAGGGTGGTGTTCCATCTCTCCTGTCTCCAGCAGATTCCCCTCCCAAAAAGAGGCTAGAACAGCCTGATGAGGGGTAGAACACCTCTAGGACCAGCAATACCATCAGGCACAGTTCCTATTAAGGTCAGTAGTAATGATGTTAGTGCCAGGAAGAAAAGTAAGGGTGGATCCTCAAAGGTGAACCCCTGCATCTGGAGTGGTTCCTCAGTCAGTGCTGGTACCAGAGCCAAAGTCTCTGGCCTTACTGGGTGCTGGTGCTCTGTTACCATCTTTGAAGCTGAATGGCCTTGATGAACTACCCTTGGACTGAGTGCTTCTTTTGAGGTGGACGTTATGTCAAGCACTATTGCAAAAGCAGCTCTGCGCACATACCTAATGCAGAGTGTTTGGGGTCACTGTCCTAGAGCCAGCAATAAAGACATTAGCGTTGATGTCATTGGTATTGAGAACATATCCGATGGTGCCATGATTCCTTGTGCTGATTCAACTGCTTTCTTTGGTCTCTTCTCCCTGCTGAAACTGGAGGTTTCTGGGGCACTATTGGAGGAAAGCCTCCTAGGTTCCAGACAGAATGACATTTCTTCCTCTAGATCTGACGCCACCTTCAGATCTTTGTTCCAAGAGATGCAATTTGAGCCTTGTGTCCCTTGATTTCTGAGAGCGCAAGGAAAAGCAGCATTCACTGGGGATAAGAGCTTCCCGAAGGCAAAAGAGAGACAGATTGTGTTCATCGGGGCATTAGACAGTAACAGAGCAGGATTTAAACTTTGAAGGCTTAGAGTTTGCCATATTTTAACCATTGTACAACTTTGCCCTGCTATACAGGGTGCACAGACAGGTCTGCAGAGGGTTTCCCCCATCATGTCTAAGCTTTTTTGGAATGT
Organism: Platysternon megacephalum; assembly: GCA_003942145.1. Lineage (NCBI taxonomy): Eukaryota > Metazoa > Chordata > Testudines > Platysternidae > Platysternon > Platysternon megacephalum. The sequence continues at coordinate 10,944,040 of QXTE01000045.1, forward strand.
CCAACTAAAATGAGAAATTTTATAAAGTAAACTAAGAAGTGATAAGTGTTTTAGATAAATCTGGAGCTTAGACAAAAATCCACGTTCCATATTGCTACCACAGGGGGTATGGAGGGAGAGCCAGGGCCACTCTGCCTTTATGCCGTTGCATTGGAGCACAAGGTGCATATGCGGCCCCCATGGACACGGATAAGCAAAAGATTCTGGCCTCTCACACGGTGCACATGTGCCTACAGTGGGATCCACACTGACCTCTAAGTAGAGCTGCAATGACATCAATGGAGACAAATCTGAGTTACAGATTTTATACAGACATTAGGAAGCTTCGCAGACATTTCTGTGAAGACCGCATAAGAGTGAAAAACAGTTAAAGCAAATTGAAACTTCATAAAGCACGACCTGCTTCCAATAACAAAAATTCCCTTTTTTCGGTAGGAAACAAACCTCAATCTACAAAGGGAAAAGTCAGTTGAGTAGCAGGTCAAACATCAAAGCAGCCACTCGAAGCCAGATCAGAGAAACACCACTAATGCAGCAGTACAAGTTACCTCTGTTCCTCCCTATGATGAATTAAGAGCCTACAGTTTGAGGTAAGGGAAGCCAATAATGCCTAAGGGCTGGTACATTCTGCTGGTGGGGTAGCGTAGCATTCAGAGAATTTCAAGATAACAAGTTTCTGTCAGTCACACTAGGAATTTGTTATACTTTGTCACAGGGTGGATGCACCTTTAAAGGAAAATGGGTCTCAGCCCCAGCTGTGACACAAGTTCACCTTCCCACAGAGGGGGAGGGGTCATATGGTTCAATCAGGCCTCTGGGATAAGACAGCCAAACTCTGCCGTGGTGCAACTTCAGGGACACCAATGGAGTTGCACCCATTTACACCAGGGTCCAACTTGACCCTACATCAACTTGTATTAGGAGCTTTTACCATAGTCTTTCCTGATCCCCGGGGTCCAATAATGAGTGCAGAGTTACTTTCTCCATGGATAGTAGTTCGTTTCAGCAGCTCCAGTAGATGTCTATAATGACAATAATAGGTTAAAACTTCAAGTATTTGCTGTAGCTGTAGAAGAGAATTCAGAGAAGAAAAGCAGCAGCCTAACACAGGATGGCAAGTTAACTGCAGTCACAGTAATATCCACTGGATGTAAAATGTAATATAATCCAAGTAAGAAAGATGATTAGACTCAGATTTCATAAACATTAAAAATGTGTAGGTTATAAAAGTATCACTAGTTCTTTACAAGTCTTCTAAATACCATGTTAGGCAGCAGTATGCCATACATGGAAGACAAATTTCAGAGAAAAACTATTACATTCAGTTCTTAGCTCCTTCCTTCAAATAGGAAAGGAACTAACCTCAATTAGTATTAAGACTTTTAAACAGCAACTAACAGGTTGACAAACAAATAGTGTTACAACAACAAAAGGGAGAAGGAGAAAAAATGCTTCAAAATGTGTCAGCTAGGAGACCATTAGGACAGTTGTGAAATCACTGACTAAATAATTTTAACCAACTGATTACCCATACTAAGCTTCTGATGCATTCACTGAAACTCAGGGTGTTTAAGCTAAAGCATAGGTGAACTTTGACAGAACTTAAGTTTACAATGAAATTACAGAAAATAAAGATGGCTAGAATAGTGTTCAAAGTTTAAGTGAATTGATTTAGCATAGAATGTTAGAATTTTAAGTAGAAACAGTAAGTCATTTATCACAAAGTGGTAAAATTATTCTATATTATTCTGGTATGAATATTGAACTATGGATTCTTCACACAGGTTTTTATTAATTTGTCACTCAAACTTCACACCAATCTAAAGTTATGGGAATGTTATTTGGAGTTCAGACAAAAATACTTCGTTAGAAATTTAAACAATTACTGAACTACTAAAGTGTCAGTTCTAGATGCCCTTCCTTAAGCCAAAGCTATTTCCCTTTAGGATATCGTTACTGTATATTAAGATAATCTAAGTGATTCAGTGAAGTATTACTGTAAAACACCAAAATGGTTGTAAAGAGATTCTAGTAACTACAAGGGCTTTTTCAGTTCTCTGCCATAACTGAGGAATGAAAACTGTCCTGCTGATTTTCAGTTTATCATGTTGCCTCTCCACAGCGTAACAACATCAATGCCACCTTTGTTGCTGTGGAGGTCATCCCCTGTGATTGGAAATTTTTTCAAAGACCCCAAAAGCATATAGAAGGGGTCCACACGAGATTTTTTTTTTTTTTTTTTTTAAACAATGAGGATCAGGCTTTATATTCTACATTTATTTCCCCAAAAAACTGAATTAATTCAGTGAAGAATGTGTGCATAACGTTTGTTTTATTCATTATTTTAAAGTCTGTTACAATATGCATTTTATAGTAGGAACACTAATTTTCTTACATTGACAATAGGGAAGAAGAGAGAAAAGAAAGGATAAAACAACTGAAAATCTTCCATTGAGAGGGAAGAATACACTTGGAAGAAAGGAGAAAAAATAACTCTTACAGCATCTTGGATGTCTTTCAGCAATGAGTGATCAATATTCAAAATAAATTCTTCTTTATCAAAAAAGAGGAAGACAAAAGTTAACATAAGAACGGCCATACTGGGTCAGACGAAAGGTCCATCTTGCCCAGTATCCTGTCTTCCGACAGTGGCCAGTGCCAGGTGAGATGGGGCGACCACATCTGCACACAGTATTCAAGATGTGGGTGTACCATGGATTTAGAGAGGCAATATGATATTTTCTGTTTTATAATCTATCCCTTTCTTAATGATTCCCAACATTCTGTTCGCTTTTTTGACTGCTACTGTACATGGAGTGGATGTTTTCAGAGAGCTATCCACAATGATTCCAAGATCTTTTTGAGTGGTAACTGCTAATTAGACCCCATCATTTTATATGTATAGTTGGGATTATGTTTTCCCATGTGCATTACTTTGCATTGAATTCCATCTGCCATTTTGTTACCCAGTTTTGAGAGATCCTTTTGTAGCTCTTTGCAGTCTGCATGGGACTTAATTATCTTGAGTAGTTTAGTATCATCTGCAAATTTTGCCACCTCACTGTTTACCCCTTTTTCCAGATCATTTATGAATATGTTGAATAGGACTGGTCCCAGTACAGACACCTGGGGGACATCACTATTTACCTCTCTCCATGTTATTTTTTGGAGTCCTCATTTATACTAGCAAATGTTTCATTATTAGTTCCTGTAACAGGGTGACTCACCCCTTAAGGCTGGAGTGAGTCACCCCTGATTACAGAACAAGCCACATCTAGGCAAGATCAGGGTGACTGCCCTATAAACAGCAGCAGGAGGCTGCAATGAAGGGGAGAATACTCAGGAACTAGACTGCTAGGAGTGCGCAGGTTCTAGCAGACACTCCTCGCAGTGTTCTGACAAAGCAGGAAAGGCTCCAGGCAGGAAGGCCTGGGAGAAGAAGATACAAACCAAGGTCTCAACTTTTGGATGGACTTAAACTAACAAACATTCAAAAATTTAAATAAAAAAACCTGAGAAGGGATGGGAATGGACAAAATGTGAGTTTCTTGAACAGCGCAAGAGGGAAACTGAGGCAGGCTGCCTATCACATGACCCTAGGCCATGAGGAGATGCACAAGAGGCAGCCAGCCTGGTTGCAGTGCCATTTTTCTGAGGTGTACCTAAGGATACCATATTATATTGCATCACATGGAAATTAATAGCTAAGGGATCTAACTACATTTTAGAATAAACCGTCTCTTATTTCCTCACTATTTGATTTCTACCCCTAGATTTTCAGGCAATTATTTGTGTGTGTTTTAGACATTATAGCATCAATTAGACTTTCCAAAGATGTGAGTCTGTCTTGCACAATCCCATAGGATTTTTGAGTCTGGCATCCAAGATCCTAGAGTTGCTTTGAATTCTCAAGAGACTATTCATGAATGGCAAAAGTTAACAGTGATCCAAGAGGATTAAGAAACATAATAAAAGGAGTGAGTGAGAGTGTATATATTTTAAATAAAAATGAAGTTGAGAGCTTTCCTACTAAGAATGGAATTTTACCAAACTTTCCAACCCAAACACATTTATGCTTGGAATGTATATGAGAAAAATTCAGCCCAGAAGGTGATTTTCTTTTAGAAATGTATACACATGAAAGACAGGAATACAACGAGTCTTTGTTTTAAAAGTAGATTAGAAAAAGTTTAAATGAGTTTCAAACTCTACTAAAAGTTTTAAGAAGTTACTTTTAAGTGCATTTTAAAATCACTACTTAACAGAAAAAAGATCAAAGGCATAACAGGCCCTGTATAAATCAGAATTTTCTATGTTTAAGCAGAGGTCAAAATAGTAAGGAGCTGCCCACAAAGTTATGAAGTCGCTTACTCACTTGTACTGAAGTTGAACCCCAAACAGTTTTCCATTAGGGCACTGGTGACAAAATCTTTCACGTAAAATTCTTTGTACCTATTGAGATAAAGTAAGATTGGCACAAAATACTTAATGCTTGTAACATGGAGACACATATACTAGCACCCTTAGTCAACTTCGCTGGATTGGTGGAAGATTCATTAGTTATTTGTACTATAGCAACTTGGGCATCATGCAACAAAACAGACTCAAAGTGGAAATGAACACTTTAGCTGTCACTAAGGACACAGAGTGGAAACCAATCATGGTAGATCATCTTTAGTGACACAGTCAGAGACCAGGAGCAGAGAAGACAAAAAGATAATCTATCCAAGAGAAAAAAGCAGTGCTATTTCTGCAGAGTGTCCGTCTCTCGTATCAGGTCGGCCCTGATATTCTGTTGTTGCTTCTCTCCTCATCCCAAAAATACATAATGTAGCAGTCATTGCCACACTGGATTAGAGCATTAGACCAGTGGTCCCTCTAATCCTGTATCCGGTCTCTGACAGTACCCTGTACTACAGAAAGGTGCAAGAAAACCCATTGTACACAGTTAAAAAAATATGGTTAAAGATTAAGTTTCTTCCAAAGACCTGAGGAATGAGGGTTTATACAACAATATAGAACACTCTTTTTGGTATGTAATGCATGTTAAAAGAATGTTATTCAAGCTGAAGGCTGAAGCACTCAAGGTTAGAAATTGACAAATTTACAGTTGCCCGAGCAACTTAATTCTGCCTCCTTATTCATCTACTTTGTGCAGAGATACTGTGGGAAAGAAACATCATGGGATCATGTCATTAAAACTATATCATAATGCATACACACAGCGTGACAGAATTAAGATTGCATGGACAACCTCAAATCTACTATTTCCTAACTTTTGAGTGCTTGATTTTGCAACCTAGCTACATTGAAAGCTTTGTTTTGGATATAATTTCCTAGATTTCTGGGGACAAACAGCCTCACACATCATTTATCATTGGTAGGTTTTGAAGCCTCAATCTTCAGCACTGGAAGCTGAGCCTTCTAACTACTTGAACTACAGGACATTAGCTACCAATAGAAGGCTATTATCGCATGAGAGGGACAGGAACCTGCGATATGGAGATGGTCAGGGACACCTCAACCCAGTTCTTCTCTCCAACTTATCCTGACACTACAACTGCTCTGGCAGCTCCCTGGCCTCCCCAGGGCAATGCATGCTGCTGCTTTGGCAGTAGCATGAACCTGACCTTAGAAAGTCCATGTCTGGCATCAAAATGACTTTTTCCTCTCATCTGAAGTGAGCAGAATTTGACAAACTGAAGAAGAGTTGCTTGTTTAACTGGAGGACTTACTTCCCTGTGAATTTCAAACGGCCTGTTGCAAAGACTGGAAGCATTAAAGCTTCCCAAAAAACTTTCCAAGAATCTTTTATAATGGCAAGTGTTAAGATAACCTAAATACAAGGACAACCACCAGCTCTCCCAGTAATACAATATATAATCCTAGTGAACCTGAGAGTTTTCATCAATAATGTAAACCTTTTAAAAAAAATCCTATTAAGCTCTTCGTCATAATTTTATTTTGGAGCAATGAGTTCCACAGACTAATTACACACTATCAACTAGTATTCCCTTTTTAGCAGCGATAAGTGTGTTGCCTTTCAATTTAACTGAATGCCCCTTTGAGTCTGTATTCTGAAGGGTAAGTAGAACCACTTGATAGCAATTTACCTTCTTTATACCAATAGTTGTGTGCCTATCATATCCCTTTATCCTGCTCTCTAAACTGAGCATCCCAAGTCTTTTCACTATCCCTTCACAAACACATTTTCATGTCTTCTTTTATCCCTCTTCTCTTATGGAATCTTCTTCTATTTCTACTTACTCTTTTGAGATTGTGTCTAGAACTGAATGCATTACTCCTAGTGAGGGAGTACCAGAGATACAAAAAAATCAAAAAACAAGCACGCAAACAAACCCTGCCCATGTAGCTCATCTTCAATTTTACTCCTTGACAGTCTAGCATATACCCACCAATTCTTTCAAGCGTTCCATTTCTGCAACACTTAAAAAGAAATGAAAAGTTTCTTAGCTTTTTATTCTTAGTATTCTCAACTTCCATGCCATTTATAGGTTTTGTTTGGGTGAATTCCCCCACTCCCAGAAGAGTATGACTGGAAAAGTATCTTGCAATTTAACCAAACTTCCTTGCCTTCCTTGATCTTCACTTTAGCAGTATGCATCATTTCTGTGACAATGTATGCTCAAGTATAAATGCATAATTGCTTCAAGTTGCAGTCCGAGATGGAGTTAGCTGTTCTCAATGGATGACTGATAGAGACTCTCTCAGAACGCAAGAAATTGGCTTTGTCAAGTTAGACATTTTCCATACATTGTCAGCCACCTCTCCCAAACAGCCAGCATTGAATACAGGAGCCGCTGTGCCAGCACATCTTTTGGAAGACTACTCTAACGAGTCTTCAATGATAGGGATCTACAAACAAGTACCAAGATTTTGGTTTACAAGGCAGTTGTCATCCCCACCCTTCTCTATTGGTGGGAGACCTGGGTAACCTACAGACGACATCTCAAGCAGCTGGAATGGTTCCAGCAGTGCTGCCTCAGAAGGATTCTCAGGATCAGCTGGGAAGACCAACGCACTAACAACAGTGTTCTCTCTGCAGCCAACATCAGCAGTATAGAAGCGCAGGTCATGAAATACCAACTCCACTGTGCTGGCCACTGTGTACGTATGCCTGACACTCACCTCCCGAAGCAAGTACTCTTCTCTCAGTTAAGTCAGGAAAGAAGGGCTCACGATGGACAGAGGAAGCGTTTCAAAGACATACTGAAAGTACATCTTAAAAAGGGAGTCATCAACCCAACAAACTGGGAGGACTTGGCGTGGAACAGAACACAGCGGTGCCACACCATACACCAAGCCACAGCTCACTTTGAGGAGAACAAGCGTACTCATGAGACAGAAGTGACCAAGGAGGAAAGAAAGGGCACAACACTCCAGGCAACAACTATGTCTCCTGCAAGATTGTTGCTTCTGTGGGAAAATCTGCAGGGCAAGAATTGGGCTCCTCAGCCACTTAAAAACTCACCAATTAACCCCCTTGGCAGACATCATCCTCGCATCGAGGGATAGCCGAAGAAGCCGCCAAGAATGGCACTATGAAGATGTTTCCTGAGGGCTTTATGCTCCTAACTTTCAGGAATGGTCTGTCTAGCAGTAGCCATGCCCACAGACAGGGACACATACTGAAAAAAGAATGTCCTACTTCAAAGAGTAAACTTTCATGTGGGCAATGGGGAGGTACAATTGCATATCTATAAATGTTAAGTAGTCCTAAGGCTTGAGGGCTCCCCCAAGCTGACCTGAGGATCTTCATTTTGAAGGTGACAAAAAAGAATTTGGAAGAAGGACTGTAGAGATAGTTGAAGAAAAACTCCTAGGGCATGGACAGTGCTGGAATCATATGAATAGGCTTGAGCTACAATGAAGAGTTTCTTAAGCAATCCTTATCCAAGGACAGAAAAACTTGTAAAGCCACCCCTCCAACAGGCGTTTGGGTGAAGCAGGGGCAGCAGCATCACAATTTCTCTTGACCTTTGCTGGGCAAGATTTTGAAGGTTTGGCCAGACTTCTGAAAAGCGTTCTTTTGGAATGTTTTTTTATCTACCTGTGCTTAACAGAAGATCTACAAGGAGAAGAGTAACAAGAAAGGAATCCAGTAATCTTTATGGAGGATTTCTTGAAATAAGAAAGAAGGGTCAACAAAACGACCAGGCAGAAGACCTTCTGAGAGTTTTTTTAAATGTCTGTCAAATTCGTCCCCCAAAAGCCTAGAGAAATCAGTGGTGGGTGAAGCAGATCACTTTTAATGCCTGGTCCATCAGCAAGATAGTATCTGGGAGGTACCACAAAGGCTTCTATCTTGCTTTCAGAGGGCTACATTAGTCATATATTAAGCCTTTTTCAAAGGTCTTCAGTATGGTTGAAGTGGTTTTAACTTTATTCTTCTAATTTGAGAGTCATCCAATAGTTTGGTTTTTTTTAAACAATAAATCAATATTTTAACCTTTTCTTTACCCTAAACATTTACTATTTGCAAGACTGACAGCTGAACACAAGCAACTTTAATGTTTTTTCCTTACAAAGTCTTGTCTGAATTCCTATTTCCAATTCCCCTACAGCTGCCCCTTTCCACCTTTCCTGTCGGAGTTGAGGACTGAAAGGGAAATGACTTCCCTGCCTTGTGTGGCTCTCTTCTAGCCCCTTACTAATCAGGGAACAGAATATAAAGGAAGAGTAGGGCAGAGCCAAGGAACAGCATCAGGGAGCTGAGAGGATGAGAAAACTGAAGAGCAGAGCCAACAGGGCATGAGGTAGTTCACTAGTGTGGGAGAGGAGGTGCTGAGTCTCCTAGCACTGCCCCCAGTACACTAACCCCTGCAACTCCCATCCTTTTCTCCACTTCCCGCGCTCCTCAGACAGAAAGGTTACTAACTGTAGGTGCTGTTCCCAAGCCTCTCCAATGTCTGATTTATGAGGTAGCAAGTCTAGCAGCTGCTGTAGATCAGACTTCCCTTTGGAGGGAAAAAAATTCAGTAGTCTCTGAAGGAAAGGTCTTTTATTTCACAGCTGATTGGATTGGTCTGTCAGTAACAGTGAGGAGAAAGAGGCCATTTGATTTGGAAATACAGCCGAACTGCCTGGAGCCTGGGATAGCTGCCCTTTTAGGTTTGCACATCCCATAACTCTACACAAACACAGAAGGTAAATCCCTGACAAGTTCAGTAGCAAGACCTCGTTATACCTTACATAACATACTAAAGACGTTTGAATACTTATAAAGTGTAATCACAGCAAATAGATGAACAGAGCACATGGTGATCCATCATTCTTGTTTTGCTTGCTTACTTGTAAATGTGCTATTCAGTAATTGTTCTTCCTGTCCTTAGTACAAATTAAGGAGATTCTATACTTCTCATGTCTGTTAATGTGAAAATGTGTTATGAATCTAAGCCTCAAAATAATTTGAACCTTACCCAGAGAGCCACCATTTGTTTAAAAGTTCCTCAGAGAAGCTTAAAATTATCTTAACAGATTTCTCTTCTATTAGACAAACTGATTATTTTCCTGTTTTGAATTAACATAGCTATTTACGCAAGTCAAGAGTTGTGAGACAGTGCTTTAAGACAAAAATCTGTGCGTATCAGCAAGGTCTGCAGAGTTCTGAGAACTTAGTATTAGCTAGCGCAGCAGCATAAGCATTTTAAATATAGTGGCCCTTCTGATAATGAAGTGTGAAAGCTGGAATATAGATGTATACCCGAGTGACCTAATTTTATTTTAAAATAGGTCAACAGCAGGATTGCAAGTACAATCAATGGCAAAACTCACTTTTAATAGTAGTCTCATTAAGTTCTGGCAACATATTCATAGTAAAAAAAAAAAAAGTCACTCTTCTACCATGGAAGACAGTGTATCTATAGCTGAAGAGAAACTGAGGCAGCAATACCAGCAATGTAAGAAACCTATTACAACCACATAAGAACGGCTGTACTGGGTCAGACCAAAGGTCCATCTAGCCCAGTATCCTGTCTGCCAACAGTGGCCAATGCCAGGTGCCCCAGAGGGAGTGAACCTAACAGGTAATGATCAAGGGATCTCTCTCCTGCCATCCAGCTCCACCCTCTGACAAACAGAGGCTAGGGACACCATTCCTTGCCCATCATGGCTAATAGGCACTAATGGACTTAAATTCATGGAGGTTATCCAGTTCTCTTTTAAACGCTGTTATAGTCCTAGCCTTCACAACCTCCTCAGGTAAGGAGTTCCACAAGCTGACTGTGCGCTGTGTGAAGAACTTCCTTTTATTTGTTTTAAACCTGCTGCCTATTAATTTCATTTGGTGACCCCTAGTTCTTGTATTATGGGAATAAGTAAATAACTTCCTTATCTACTTTCTCCACATCACTCAATTTTATATACCTCTATCATATCCCCCCCTAGTCTCCTCTTTTCCAAGCTGAAGAGTCCTAGCCTCTTTAATCTCTCCTCATATGGGACCCATTCCAAACCCCTACTCATTTTAGTTGCCCTTCTCTGAACCTTTTCTAGTGCCAGTATATCTTTTTTGAGATGAGACCACATCTGTACGCAGTATTCAAGATGTGGGCGTACCATCGATTTATATAAGTGCAATAATATATTCTCCATCTTATTCTCTATCCCCTTTTTAATGATTCCTAACATCCTGTTTGCTTTGACCGCCTCTGCACACTGCGTGGACATCTTCAGAGAACTATCCACGATGACTCCAAGATCTTTTTCCTGCTTCGTTGTAGCTAAATTAGCCCCCATCATAATGCATGTATAGTTGGAGTTATTTCCCCCCCCCCCTTGTGCATTACTTTACATTTATCCACATTAAATTTCATTTGCCATTTTGTTGCCCAATCACTTAGTTTTGTGAGATCTTTTTGAAGTTCTTCACAGTCTGCTTTGGTCTTAACTATCTTGAGCAGTTTAGTATCATCTGCAGACTTTGCCACACCTCACTTTTTACCCTTTTCTCCAGATCATTTATGAATAGGTTGAATAGGATTGGTCCTAGGACTGACCCTTGGGGAACACCACTAGTTACCCCTCTCCATTCTGAGAATTTACCATTAATTCCTACCCTTTGTTCCCGGTCTTTTCTCTAATAGATTAGTAAGACACGATTTCCCTTTAGAGAAACCATGTTGACTTTTGCCAAACAATTTATGTTCTAGGTGTCTGACCATTTTATTCTTTACTATTGTTTCGACTAATTTTCCCGGTACCGACGTTAGACTTACCGGTCTGTAATTGCCAGGATCACCTCTAGAGCCCTTTTTAAATATTGGCGTTACATTAGCTATCTTCCAGTCGTTGGGTACAGAAGCCGATTTAAAGGACAGGTTACAAACCCTAGTTAATAGTTCCGCAACTTCACATTTGAGTTCTTTCAGAACTCTTGGGTGAATGCCATCTGGTCCTGGTGACTTGTTAATGTTAAGTTTATCAATTAATTCCAAAACCTCCTCTAGTGACACTTCAATCTGTGACAGTTCCTCAGACTTGTCACCTACAAAAGCCGGCTCAGGTTTGGGAATCTCCCTAACATCCTCAGCCGTGAAGATTGAAGCAAAGAATTTGTTTTGTTTCTCCCCAATGGACTTTATCGTCTTTAAGCGCTCCTTTTCTATCTCTATCATCGAGGGGCCCCACTGGTTGTTTAGCAGGCTTCCTGCTTCTGATGTACTTAAACATTTTGTTATTACCTTTTGAGTTTTTGGCTAGCCGTTCTTCAAACTCCTCTTTGGCTTTTCTTATTACATTTTTACACTTGATTTGGCAGTGTTTATGCTCCTTTCTATTTACCTCGTTAGGATTTGACTTGCACTTTTTAAAGGAAGTCTCTCTCTCACTGCTTCTTTTACATGGTTAAGCCACGGTGGCTCTTTTTTAGTTTTTACTGTGTTTCTTAATTTGGGGTATACATTGAAGTTGGGCCTCTATTATGGTGTCTTTAAAAAGTGCCCATGCAGCTTGCAGGGATTTCACTTTAGGCACTGTACCTTTTAATTTCTGTTAAACTAACCTCCTCATTTTTGCATAGTTCCCCTTTTTGAAATTAAATGCCACAGTGCTGGGCTGTTGAGATATTCTTCCCACCACAGGGATGTTAAACGTTATTATATTATGGTCACTCTTTCCAAGCGGTCCTGTTATTACCACCTCTTGGACCAGCTCCTGCACTCCACTCAGGACTAAATCTAGAGTTGCCTCTCCCCTTGTGGGTTCCCGTACCAGCTGCTCCAAGAAGCAGTCATTTAAAGTATTGAGAAATTTTGTCTCTGCATTTCGTCCTGAAGTGACATGTTCCCAGTCAATATGGGGACAATTGAAATCCCCCACTATTATGGAGTTCTTAATTTCCCTTAGCATTTCATCATCACTATCACTGTCCTGGTCAGGTGATCAATAATAGATCCCTAATGTTATATTCTTATTAGAGCATGAAATTACTATCCATAGAGATTCTATGGAACATGTGGATTCACTTAAGATTTTTACTTCATTTGATTCTACATGTTCTTTCACATATAAAGTACCACTCCCCCCCTGCACGACCTGCTCCGTCCTTCCGATATATTTTGTACCCCGGAATGAGTGTGTCCCATTGATTGTCCTCAGTCCACCAGGTTTCTGTGATACCTATTATATCAATATCCTCCTTTATCACGAGGCACTCTAGTTCACCCATTTTATTATTTAGACTTCTAGCATTTGTGTACAAGCACTTTAAAAACTTGTCACTGCTTATTTGTCTGCCCTTTTCTGATGTGTCCGATTCTTTATGTGAATGTTTCTCGTCTGATCTGGCCCTTACATTATCCTCTTCCATCCTCTGCTCCTGACTAGAACCTAGAGAATCTCTATCAATAGACTCTCCTCTAAGAGAAGTCTCTGCCCGATCCACATGCTCCTCTGCAGCAGTTGGAGTGCTGAATGATTAATACACTACAAGTATGTTGGATAATATCTAGACAGTTAGTTTGAGGAGTTGAAGAGCACAAGTTTGCAGCTGCAGCCTCTTCAGAGAGCTGCTATCCTACCTCACCTGGCCCCTGCAGTGAAGGAGGAATTCACCTGGGCTATGACACACTGCACATTGGAAATGGATAGGATCAGTCAACCTCAAACATGTGAATTTGAAGACAGGCCAGGATTTGCTATTTACTTACCTTTACTTTTATGAAGTGTGATAGACTTGTCAGTGAGCTAATTGTAGACTGCCTTCAAAATTTGACTGACAAAGTACAGGATTGTCCAAAAGCATTATTATAAAGGATTAAAAATAATTAGACCAATGGTTTGAATACCTATATCTAACCAAGTGAATCATCAAGTGGAAACCTGATGCAGGTACAGGACTGATGATGCATGGACATGTACAGAGGCACCAGTCATCAAAAGGGATCAAACCTAGGGCCTTCAGGACCAGATAATGCTTGACAAGAGGACTCTCTTAGTTGTTTTATAGGGGAAGGGTAGAAATTCGCTGCAACCAAACACTTGAAGAGGTCAGTGTCACCTACCCTACACCAATGAATTAGAGTCACAAAGAAGAAAGACAGAAAAATGTTACCCACCTGTGAGATGCAGTCTCCATTTACAGAGCTCGTCTCCTTTGACTTACGTTTACTCATTGCAGTAATTCACATCTTAAATAAAAAAAGGAAGATTTTCTCTAAGTTTTGCTTTTTGTTCAACTGTATGCTTGTCAAAAAGAGCAATTTGAGATGTTAGCATACTGCACTTAATGTAATACCAAATCAATATTAATGGCAATGTTTACACATTCATAAACAATTGAATTTTTTGAGTAGTCAAGTTTTTCATATGTGATAAACAGGCAAACAAACAACATTGTTGGTTACAGCATATTACTGGTACAAACAACTACTAATATTGAAAGAAAGTCTTGCACCATGCCAGCTTAGATGAAGGGTTTGTACACACACACACACAGTATTGCTGTATTAACATAGTTATACCAATACAACCCCAAAGTATGGACAGTTATACCAGCATAAAGGTGTTTTACATTGGTATAGCTTATTCCTTTATATATAGGAATAAGTGATACCACTATAAAGAACCTTTCTACAAATATAATTGTCCACTCTAGGACACTGCACTAGCATAACTACATCTGCTTAAAAAGTCATACCACTGACAGTTATACTGGTACAAAATTGGTGTGTAGACCAGGCTAAAGCTTCCTACCAGGAGCCCAGCAAGCAATTCCATACTAATGAAAAGAAAGGCACTTAGTTGCAATGAAAGACTGAGTTCAACCCACAGCAAAGTGAAAAAACTACAGTCCAGAGAAGTGACTCTCAGGCCTTGGTTACACTTGCAAGTTAGAGCGCATTAAATCAGCCCCGGGGCGCCCTAACTCCTGAGGTGTCCACACTGGCAAGGCACTTAGAGCGACCGGACTCTGCAGCTCGTAACCCACCTCCATGAGAAGCATAGAGCTTGTTGCACCCTGGCTGAAACGCCGAGGTGTCAGTGTGGACGACATGTTGCATTACTGCGCTGTGATTGGCCTCCAGAAACATCCCATAATCCCTTGAAGTCAAGTGGCCACTCTGGTCATTGTTTTGAACTTTGCTGCAGGCATGCAGATATCCCCTTTCAAAGCACAGCTGGCATGCTTATCTGCTCCGGGACAAAGCAAACCATTACTGTGGAATGCTCCTGCTGCAGAGGCAGGCGTTTGTGTGCACGCGTGTGTGAGAGAGGGGTGTGGGCTGATGTTGGGGTTTCCCCCTTCCTCCTGCCGCTGTCTGAACTTACAAGACAGCATGCTGACACACGCTGCCCCCAACACACACAGTCTCTCCCCCCACATACACAACACAATTTGTCACACTCCACACCCCCGCCCCCCCATTTGGGAAGCACCCTGCAGCCACTTGCACACTGGGATAGCTACCACAAGGCACTGCTCTCTGTGGCGTTGCAAGAGCTGCTAACGTGGCCATGCCACTCCACTTGCATCTGACAGTGTAAACACATGGTAACGTTTTCCCTGCTGCAGTCTCTGAGGGCTGGTTTCACTCCCAGCGCTCTACATCCGCAAGTGTAGCCATGCCCTCAGTGAGAAAGGCTTCAGTAGTAGTCTGATAGTAACAAAAGGTATGCAAAAAAAAACAAAAAACAAGAACACCCCACCACAACCCTAGAAGAGCTAACAGTTATGGTTATGTTTGAATGACCAATTTTTAAACCTAAGAAATCAGTTGAAGAATATTTTGTTCTTCTAGAGAATAAAGTTCAGTTTCTAGCTTCACAGGCAGTTACACAACATCTATAAGTAAGGATTATTTTTCAACCACAGAAGCTAGAACAGCTTCATCAAAACCTGTCACCAGAGATATGCCACGTAATAGATAAAAGTTGTGTGGAAGAATAAACACAAAACTGTAAAAGGTGATATGCAGTTTTTTCCTTTCAGTGATCTTTGAATCTTAATTAGCAAGTGTGATCCGGAACCTTATAGGGATAACCTATTACAATCCATTTAGATAAATTTTACAAGCCTTAGGCTTTTTTTCTGATCCCACGAAGTAAACAAAACAGCATGCAACAGAAGTTCACAGAAGCCTTTGAGGCCCTTGTAACATCGAGGAAGTGAAGGCTTCTTACCATCAGAAGGCGATTTACGTAAAATATAAACTTCAGATTATGACAGGAACTGGAAGGGCATTGTCAACAGAGAAAGGAATAGTAAGCCAAGTGTTCCTATCCTTATGAAGGGGAATAAATGGGCCAGGACTTTCAGCATAGAGATGGAGACTGCAGCAATTATACACAGAATCTTAAGAGTTTGTTTTATTCATCGATTCTAGGACTGGAAGGGACCTCGAGAGGTCATTGAGTCCAGTCCCCTGCCCTCATGGCAGGACCAAATACTGTCTAGACCATCCCAGATAGACATCTAACCTACTCTTAAATATCTCCAGAGATGGAGATTCCACAACCTCCCTAGGCAATTTATTCCAGTGTTTAACCACCCTGACAGTTAGGAACTTTTTCCTAATGTCCAACCTAAACCTCCCTTGCTGCAGTTTAAGCCCATTGCTTCTTGAACAAGTTTTCTCCCTCCTCCTTATGACACCCTTTTAGATACCTGAAAACTGCTATCATGTCCCCTCTCAGTCTTCTCTTTTCCAAACTAAACAAACCCAATTCTTTCAGCCTTCCTTCATAGGTCATGTTCTCAAGACCTTTAATCATTCTTGTTGCTCTTCTCTGGACCCTCTCCAATTTCTCCACATCTTTCTTGAAATGCGGTGCCCAGAACTGGACACAATACTCCAGTTGAGGCCTAACCAGCGCAGAGTAGAGCGGAAGAATGACTTCTCGTGTCTTGCTCACAACACACCTGTTAATACATCCCAGAATCATGTTTGCTTTTTTTGCAACAGCATCACACTGTTGACTCATATTTAGCTTGTGGTCCACTATAACCCCTAGATCCCTTTCTGCCGTACTCCTTCCTAGACAGTCTCTTCCCATTCTGTATGTGTGAAACTGATTGTTCCTTCCTAAGTGGAGCACTTTGCATTTGTCTTTGTTAAACTTCATCCTGTTTACCTCAGACCATTTCTCCAATTTGTCCAGATCATTTTGAATTATGACCCTGTCCTCCAAAGCAGTTGCAATCCCTCCCAGTTTGGTATCATCTGCAAACTTAATAAGCATACTTTCTATGCCAATATCTAAGTCGTTAATGAAGATATTGAACAGAGCCGGTCCCAAAACAGACCCCTGCAGAACCCCACTTGTTATGCCTTTCCAGCAGGATTGGGAACCATTAACAACAACTCTGAGTACAGTTATCCAGCCAGTTATGCACCCACCTTATAGTAGCCCCATCTAAATTGTATTTGCCTAGTTTATCGATAAGAATATCATGCGAGACCGTATCAAATGCGTTACTAAGGTCTAGGTATACCACATCCACAGCTTCTCCCTTATCCACAAGACTCGTTATCCTATCAGATTGGTTTGACACAATTTGTTCTTTACAAATCCATGCTGGCTATTCCCTATCACCTTACCACCTTCCAAGTGTTTGCAGATGATTTCCTTAATTACGTGCTCCATTATCTTCCCTGGCACAGAAGTTAAACTAACTGGTCTGTAGTTTCCTGGGTTGTTTTTATTTCCCTTTTTTAGATGGGCACTATATTTGCCCCTTTCCAGTCTTTTGGAATCTCTCCCGTCTCCTATGATTTTCCAAAGATAATAGCTAGAGGCTCAGATACCTCCTCTATTAGCTCCTTGAGT